>OW121726.1:13451728-13479228 GCA_933228805.2 Hipparchia semele
CTCTCTCCTCTCTTTCCCTTTTCTCTCTCTGGATTCTTTCCTCCCGTCGCTCTTTTTCGTACTTTTCTCTCCTCCTTGCATTGTCTTGGTGATGCCGCTCTCTTTGGTGGTAGTTTCGAGACTGGTGGTAGCTTTGCGAGCTGCCCATTCTGACCCTACAATATTTTACTAATCTATTAATTTATCTCTATAACTTATCTTATTTATACATCATTTTACTATAACTATTTATGTTTTACAATGTCTTATTTCTTTTTACTACAAATCTATCTAGTCTATATCTACTTACTTTCTCTTTCTTTGATTTTTATAATTTCCCTCGCCAGACTCTCATTCCCATCTCGGAAGGACATCCTCGCGTTGTAGTCCGTTATTGTCTTAACGCAAGCATCCTGCGCTTCCAAGATGAACTGTGCGGTCGTGTCGGTGTTGTCATCGCTGTAATAAGTGCAGCTGGTGGTATGCCGCGACACCGCCACGACCGCGTGTGGGACGCTGTCATGAATCTGCATCCTTTTCTCCAGTGTACGCACAATAACCACCGTCTCAAAAGTCGATCCCTGCGCCTCGTGTATGGTGTTTACGCGCGATCCCTCTCCTGTACCGTAGCCCTCAGCTTTCAGGTATTCCTTTTCGCTTTGGGTGTAGGTGAGGTATAATGTGTTAGCAGTGTTTTTGGGGATCGCTGCACCGGAGTACCTTTCGAGCTTTAGGGATCGAACCCGAGGCTTGGACGAGTATATGCCGTCATACACTTCTCTTAGTGCATATGCTACGTCCATTGGGTTCCTGTGCGTACAGAGGAGATCCTGAGAGACAGACACGACAGAATCGGGGCGACTGTACTTGAGTTCAAAGATGTTGCAGCGTTCGATAAAGAGCAGCTGATTTTTGTCTCCGATCAAGAGGGTTTCTTCGGCTTCCGCAAGCCTCGTTGCCATAACGATGGAGCCGAAATGGTTCATTAGAGCCTCGTCTATTATAAGACGTTTGCTGGGCTCTCTGAAACCATTTGCTAGCACCGAGGCCATGGTGCGGACCTTGATCTTTGTGGTCTCACCCAGTTGCGGTGTCAGCCTTACCCTCAGGTCGTTTGCTGCCTCCGTAGTCGTTGTTATTACTACGTCATTCCTCTGGTCGAAGTTCCGGACTATCCAAGTTGTCTTGCCACAGCCCGGAACTCCGTTTATCCAGATGAACTTGGGTGCCTCCCAAGTTTCCAGGAATTCATTATCGATCCCTGCAACACCCTTCGCTCTGTCGATCATCCTGTCACCCAGCATTACCCTAGTACACTTGGCGATTATGACTATGGGGTCGGATGGTGGTGTTTTGAATTTTAGTTTGGACGATTTGTCCGTTTCCTCCTTGTCTAGATCCACGAATCCCGCCGTAGCGCTGTAAGCGGCCATATAGTTCCCGTACATGTTTCCTGCTATGGTTTGGGAACTGTCGTTGTTGTATATGGCCGCTTCAGCCTCCTCGAGTCTCACACTGAGCAGTCCCATGTTTTCCTGCTTATAAGCCTGCATGATGGCTTCACATGTTCTCCTGCTCAGCTGTTGAGTGGCTTTGATGGTTGCCTGAAATTCGAGGAAGGCTTCTATATTCGAGGAAGGGTTCTATATCCTGGTCTCCCTCATAGTACACGGAAACTATGCCAATCTTTAGCGTCCCTGCTACCAGGAGAACAGCGGCCTCTGTTTCGGTGACCATTTGGGGGTCATGAATTACCTCCAATTGGTCGCCGAAAACTATTATCGCCGCCTTCACTGGTTTCTGGCGGTTCAGAGTGCACTGGATCACTTTAGTGCCGGGATATTGCTTCAGCGTGCCGGTCTTTCCTACGTAGGGTTCTTGGACCAGCGCCACTGATATGCCTTCCCTCTCTGCCGCCACCAGCAGTTCAGCTGTTGCTAATTTGGAGCGTTGTAAGTTCGCTTGGATGAAGCGCAGATGTGAGATCTTTTTGTCACTTGTGGAGCGAGTCCCATTTCTGCTTTTCGGGACACTCCTCGCTAAACGCGTTGTGTTCTCGGCTTGTTGTGTTGTTACTTGAGCGTGTGCAGTTCTTGCAGGTAGGAGGCTGGCCCTGCTTCCTACTGGGACAGTTTTCCCAGGTATGGGCCTCTCCGCAGTGGCTGCATAGGCTTGCCTCCTCTCTGCAGATCGCCTTAGTATGCCCAAAGCCGAGACATTTAGTGCATTGCACGAGAGGAGACTGGTCCACGATGGGCCTTCTCTGTAAATCTATATGGATTTTCCCGGCTTCCAGAAAACGCTTGTGCACCTCTGGTGAGAGTTCCAGTATTGGGTGGCACTCCAGCGGATTACGGGCTATTTTCCTATAGCGTACCTTGATAATGATATCTTTTTCATGTAGTCCTTGTAGAAGGTGGCCGTTTTGGGATCTTATGTAGGCCACCATTTCGGCGTCGGAGTGATACGCCATTACGTCCCTGATTTTAGCTAGGGGGTTGTTGGTTCTAGCTATCTCGACTTTAAGGGATTTATCTCTTTGCGTCCTCTCCTGGACTATCTCTAGATCTGCCCTCGAGTTGCAGCTCAAGATGACTTTTTGATTCCTGGCCTTCCTGACGCGGTCCACTTTGGCTCCGGACTGTTTGAGATCCAGGGCTGCCCTTATCGTGTCGATGACGTTGTCACCGGTTTTATTCGGGTCCGTCGAGGACACGATAAGGGTGTGGTTCGGCCTGGGTACCCGTGGTTTTTGGGCCACCTGCGCGTAAGTTGGCTTGCCCGC
Source organism: Hipparchia semele (assembly GCA_933228805.2). Classification (NCBI taxonomy): domain Eukaryota; kingdom Metazoa; phylum Arthropoda; class Insecta; order Lepidoptera; family Nymphalidae; genus Hipparchia; species Hipparchia semele. The sequence continues at coordinate 13,454,493 of OW121726.1, forward strand.
CGCTGCTGGTTTTGTTTGTTCAGCCATGGCGAGCTCCGTACTCAGGCTTACTGCAGGGGGCGGGGTCTTTAGTCTCATTTCTCTGATTGTTCTTAATTCAGATGAGACTGCCTCCAGGCGTTCTGTCAGGGGCTCAAGTTGTTCTTGCAGAACCTCCTTACTGGGGCCAGGTGGTATGGCTTGCGAGGCTGGTTGGGTCTCAATGGATTTTCTGAGACTGTTTTCTGTTTCCTTGATGGCACCTTTTATTCTCTCTATACCCTTCTCCAGCTCGGCTCTGGTGGCTGCTGTCTCGTTTCCAACTCGCGGAGCTGGGGAAGGGTCGGTTGGGGTTTTATTGGCGGCTATGAGTTGGTCGGTGCCAGTCTTCACCTTTGTAATCGTCCTTCTGAGCTCGTCCAATTGGTTGGAGATGGTATCTATTTTCCGCTCGAGCTCAGAAGTGTCGATGGCCGTGTTATCGACTGGCGTGGCCGCCGGGGTGACGTGTCCCTTATTCGCCATTTCGGCAAGGGACACTTGGAGACGTGTCATCGCCTTCGCAATCTCATCTACTTTGCGGTAGGGCTCTTGTGTTTCATACCCCAACCAGCTCCTTATCGCTCTTGTCTCCTCCAGGTTACCTGCTATGTCAGCCCGGGCTTCGCTCAGTCTCTGGTTGAGCTCCTTGTGCACCTCGGCTATAGCCTTATTGTGCGCACGCTCCACTCTAACCAGCTCCTGAGCGTGCCGGGCGCGCTCTTTTTCTAAATTGTTTTTATGTCTTGACCTGGAGTCAGACAGCGATAGGATTGTCTCGTAGAGAGACTGTAGACTATCGAGTGCGATGGTTTTGCACTCCCTTTTCATGTTCCCGGCAGCCTCCAACGCCTCTTTGGCTCTCTGCAGGATGTCGTTTGCAGATTTTGTGACAAGGTCCATTTCTACGCCAGTCCGCCTTGTCGTCAAGAAGACCATGCTTGGTCTTCCAGCGCACGGTGCTTGCTCCGAGGTTGATGAACCCTCGGAGAACTCGTCTTCTAGGTCTAAGGGCCGCAGGGGGTTTGCCTCCTGGTCCCATGAGGCGACTCTCATCGCAGAGACGTCCTTCGGGGATGGGGGTGTGGTCTGTGGGAGGGGTGGCGGAGGCTGCATCGAGCTATCCTCGCTAATCGACGATCTTAGGGATGCTCGTCTGGTCAGGACTTTTTCCCTGAGCGAGCGAGGTGGTCTGGTCAGTTTCGCGTCCTTATGACTATCAGTTCGCGAAACCGATTTTGCTGACACAGTCGATTTGCTCGATGTTTTAGATTTGATCGATGCAGTCTCAGCCGAGATTTGTCTCTTGATATCTGACATTGTTTTAATTTAAGTTTATGTTATTCTATATTAGACTATTGCTTACAATTAATTGACTAATCTAACTTAATTAGTGCTGCGTTGGTGTTATCTGCTCAGCGCGTGTCGAAGTCCGATGGTATGCTTCACTCTTCTTCGTGCAGTGAATGACAGCGTTGACAGCGACGCGTCGATGGAGCCCAAACTCGGGGGGGGGGTGTCTTGTATCTCCCGAGTTTTAGCCCAGGGGGTTCTGCTCCCGGAAGGGGGGGGGGAGGGAGGGTAATTTATGGGAGTTTATATTTGGGGTCAGTGAAGTTGGGGACCCAAAGGTGTTTTCGGGCAGAAAGGGCTATGCGCAAGAGGAATTTGGAAATTTCGTTGGGGCCAAAAGATTCCTCTTTCCGTGGCGCGTCAAACGAGCCCAAACTCGGGGGGGCTATCTCTTATAGTTCTCGAGTACTCGCCCGCGGGTGTTCTGCTCCCGGGGGGGGGGGGGGGAGGGGGGGAGGTAATTTTGGGGAGTTTATATTTGGGGTCAAAGATGATGGGGACCCAAAAGTGTTTTGGGGCAGAAAGGGCTGTGCGCAAGAGGAATTTGGAAATTCCGCTGGGGCCAAAAGATTCCTCTCTCTGTGGCGCGTCAAACGAGCCCAAACTCGGGGGGGCTATCTCTTATAGTTCCCGAGTACTCGGCCGCGGGTGTTTTGCTCCCGGAGGGGGGGGAGGGGCGGGGGGGGGGAGGTTTCGTGGGGAGACGATTGGCCCTATCAAAAAAGTGGGGGGTCTGGGGGGTCTCCCGTGGGGGGACGATTTGGGGGGTCGGGGGTCTTGGGGGGTCTGGGGGGTCTGGGGGGTCTGGGGGGTCTGGGGGGTCTGGGGGGTCTGCTGGGTCCAAGGCCTGAGGGGTCCTTAGGGAATTAGGATTTATGGAAAAATTTGTGTGGGGGGTCTGAAGGTGTGGGGGGTCTGGGGGGTCTAGGGGGTCGCAGGATGTCGTGCTGGGCGCTCGCCGGTGGTATGTGCTTGGCGAGCTGAGTGGAATGAGCCCAAGCACGGGTTGTTTGGGCTTAGTGGTTGCCGAGATCCCTTGGGCTCACCTGCCTGCCTGGCTTGATCTTTTCTTCAGGTCAGGAGTGTTCGCAGGGCGCAGTCCTCGGTCCGCCAGTGAAGTCTCTTGAGGTACTACGGGCCTACACGTGTCGCGTTTTCAAGTAGGTTAGGTGTTTTTCCACTTGGAAACCGCGTGGCGACCACGTGTTTCGGGCGTGTTCCAGTTAGGAATATCTTCCGAACCCGATGTCCGATTGGCCCGCAGTTTTCACCGCCGGATAGGTCTTCTTGAGTACTGCAGCCTGGTTATTGTGCCTGACCTGTGCCGTGGCTGTGCTGGACGCTGCAGATGTCTGAAGTTTATTGCCAATAACTCAGGATACCGTCGCCAGATGGAGCCGCAAACGATAATCCTGGTGAGTCACAACACTGTTATCCACTGCACAAAAAACCACACTCGCGCTGGCAGGACTTCCCGATAAAAAGAATTTTTAAAGGGGAGAGGTGTGTGTTATGTCCTGCCACTAGACTAGCACTACTGGGTTAGGTTAGGTTAGGTTAGGTTAGGTTAGGTTAGGTTAGGTTAGGTTAGGTTAGGTTAGGTTAGGTTAGGTTAGGTTAGGTTAGGTTAGGTTAGGTTAGGTTAGGTTAGGTTAGGTTAGGTTAGGTTTTTTTTTTTTTTTTTTTTTTTTTTTTTTATATTATAATTGTTATAATTATAATGTGCTGCATTCCTCCGACTTGATCGGAGACCTTAGTATTACTTGGTTTATAGAATTCTTTTTAATTATTTTTTATTTCTATTATAGGTTTATCTATGTTTTATATAATATTACACTACTAGCAATTTCTACCCATGTTGCTTTACATATTCTCATAATATGTATACACATTGGATCTTTATTACTGTTGTGCAATGTTATGTAAACTTTTCTGTCCTAATTTTTATTTATCCTTGTTTTTCTTAACAGTTCTTTTTACTACTTTTTCACCAAATTCTATAAATTTATTTCTTGTATATTTATTATCTAATATTGAAGGAAACTTTGATTTTTCAATTTCTGTATCTAAGTATTGTACTAAATCGAATCTTTCCCTACTAAATATTGGGCAGCTTTCTATTAGATGCGCAACCGATTCTTCTTCGTCGGGGTCACACTCACAGGCCGGGCTTTCTCTTAATTTAAATCTGTGAAGGTATTGATTGAAACCTCCATGTCCCGTGAACAGTTGGACTGTGTTTGGCGTTAATTTGATTTTTCGCAATACTACATTCGCCCTCTCGACATTCGGGAAGAAGAGCTTTGTTACTTTTGCATTTTCAGCCTTTTTGTACCTTCCTTCCCAGATTTTTATCGAGTCGTTCCTTATGTGTCGTTTTATGTATGATATAGGACACGCGTCGTAGTCAGGAGCCGTCTTTTTCTTCAAGGCAGCTTCTTTAGCCAATTCGTCAGCTCTTTCATTCCCCTTGACTCCGACGTGTGCCCTTATCCAGAAAAGTTTTATTATTTTACTATCTTTTTTAAGTTTCATCAAATTTTTCCTAATTTCAAAAGCCAAGGGATGGAATGATGTAGTATTTGTAATAGTGTCTAGGGAAGATCTTGAGTCACTATAGATTTTTATTGTAGTATCCTTAGATTTGATAGCAAGATCGGTGGCTCTGTACAGCGCATACAATTCGGCTTGATATACTGAGCAGTACGACTCTAGGAGAAATTTTTTGTTTCCGATTTCAATCCCGTGCTTCCAGTATGTCAAAGCTGCGCCTACTTTGCCTCCTATCTTGCTACCATCCGTATATATTTGAAGCCCAGTTCCGCTATTGTCTTCTGTTGTGAGGTCGCTGATATTATCAATTAGTTTTTCGAAACTGATTTCTATCTCCTCGGCTGGATGAGGTGCGTCCAGAAAGCTCTTTTTGGTCTCCACTTTTCGGTCGCCTAGAATAGTTTGAGGCTGTCCGCGTTTTGCAGTGAAGAGTCTTGCCGATTCCTGAACCCTCAAATCCAGCGGGATGAGTCTAGCTAGAGCTAGGGCCGCGGTAAGTGACACCGTTCGGTAGGCTTTTAACATTTTTTGCGCAAAACCTCTTTGTATTGTGTTTAATTGTTTTTGCACACACAGTTTTTGCGCCGCTGGAGCCCAAATGCTTGCAGCATAAAGAACAATCGGCTCAATTACCGAGACGTAAATCGTCCTGACTATCTCCGGACCCAGCCCCCATGTTATCTTGGCTGATCTTGCCAGAGGCTTATAGATGTTTAATACCTTCTTGCTGATATAACTAACATGGCTGTTAAATGTCAGCTTATTATCCAAGATCAGACCTAATATTTTAATTTCTTCTACTAGACCGATCCTAGCATCGGCCATGTGTATACACGGGTTGTCGTATTTCAGTTTATTCGTGACAATCATTGCGTTGGTCTTATGTGGAGCAAATCTTAGTTTGTTCTCCACTCCCCATGCATACACATAGCCGAGTACTTGATTAGCCTGCTCCTCTATTTTTGCAACTGAGTGTCCGGAGAACACCAAGACGACGTCGTCAGCGAACGCTTGACAGTATGTTCTTCTTTTCCCTATCCCATCCAGCAGGGGATCCAAGAGCACATTCCAGAATGTAGGTCCCGCGATGGAGCCCTGCACGCATCCTTTGGACGTGTTGGTAATGTGTTCCCGGTCAGCATATCTAACGCGTACCTGTCTATTTTCAAAGTAACTTGTGACAAGTTTGCGGATATTCTGTGGACAACCTTTTTCTGCGAGTCGGCATTTAATCGCAGGCCACCACGCGCTGTCAAAAGCCCCCTCTATGTCCAGTGAAACAACAACGCTGATCAATTTGTTTACCAAATTCTCACGGATGTGCTTCACCAGATCATAGAGGGAGTCCTCCGTACTGCGCTGCGGCACAAAGCCGTACTGTCTGGGGTTTGCTTTTGGGAGTATATGCCAGCGAATTCGTCTCACCATCATCTTCTCGAGAATCTTGCCAAATATTGATAGAAGACCTATGGGCCGGTATGATTTTACGTGATTATAGTCAGACTTTCCCGGTTTCCGTAGGACCACTATAACAGCTTCCTTCCACGATGCCGGAAAATGATGTAATTCGAGGCACTTATTTAGTATTGCAAGGAATACCTCCGTGGTGGACAGTACGGCTTCTGCGCAGATGTCGGCTGTGAACCCGTCGGGTCCGGGAGCTTTCTTAGGGTTAAAGCTTCTTGTTGCATTTATTAGCTCCTCTCTCGTAAACGATGGATCGTGTGTATCGTTTGGCCAAAGGATGTCTATATTTTTGGATTTACTCCTTATTTCGATATGTTCCAAATTATCGGTAGATTCTGAATCTTGTGGGAAAAATGTGGTTGCCAATAATTTCACTGAATTCTCTGCGCTCAATGTCACTCCATCGTTTACGAGTGGTTGGTCTTCGTATCTGCTAGATGTCTTTCTGATAACGCGGTATATGCCGTCCCATATGCTCTCACGATTTTGGGTGCAACAGAACTCCTTCCAGCTTTTAATTTGTTCCTTTTCAGTTTCCTTTTCATATTTTTCTTTTGATTTCAGGTATTCTTCTACCACCTGCTGTTTTCGTCGGGGTGCAGCACAACGGATTCTACGTTTCTTCGTCATCGTGTCCTTCTTCAGCTTCTCCAGTTCGTCATTCCACCAAGGTAAGTGTATTTTATTATTATTATTTTTCACTAATGGTATTGCTTTTTTGCTTGATATTTCAACACAACTTATGAATTTGTTTACTATTTCTTCTAGATTTTCTTTTGAATTAATTTGCTTAATTTCTGATATGTCTATCCTTTTATTTGTAAGCTGTATGTCTAGCTCTTGTCTGAATTTTTTCCAATTTGCTTTTTTTGTATAATATTTACGTGTCGTTTTCAGAGGCCTTTTTTCTGTTGGTTTGTTCAGCCGGATCGTGAATGTAATGGTGTTATGATCTGAGCTTGTGACATTTTCATCTACCCTCCAGTCCTTGATAAGCCCAAGTAGATCGTGACTGCAGAAGGTAATGTCAACTATACTTTTAAAAATAGCTCCATTTCTGACCGTAAAGAAAGTTGGCTTGGTTCCTTCGTTCAGCAAGTGCATGTCCATCTCGTCGATAGCGCCTGCAAGGACTTCTCCCCTTTGGTCTTCGGAGTCACTACCCCACCATGTGCTCCAAGCATTGAAGTCTCCTCCAATGATTAGTTTGCTTGGTTGCAGTTTTTCTTTAATCTTTTTCACATGGGTGAGGTAGGGTTCAATGGGTAAACTGCCTTCAAAGTAGATGGACATGACACATACTTCCCAGGAGCATGTCTTCAGGGTCGCTACTGCAACATTTTCTGTGGTTAGTGTTGGATGTTCGATAATTTCAATATCGTCATCCAACACTATTATTGCAGCTTTGACCGGCTTCATTCTGTGCAGCACCATTTGGACTACTCTGTAGCCCCTTGCCTGAGCGAGCTCCCCATCCGCACCTACGTAGGGCTCCTGCACCATCGCAAAGCTGACCTTCCTTTTTTGAGACTCGAGTAGCAGTTCTTTAGTAGCCAGCTTCGCTCGTTGCAGGTTAGCCTGGACGGCACGGTATTCTCGCTCAGCAGCGACATTTTTCGTTGTTTCCTGGTCTCCACCTGGGGCGCCCTTAGCAGTACGCTACACTAGATCTCACTAACCTATCCCACTTTCTTCTTATCTGACATTCACTGTCGAAGCTGTTGTGTTCGACATTTTCGGTTTTCGCCAGTACACAGTTTCGGCACCTAGGTGCATCTCCTGCCCTCCAGTGTGGGCAGTCTTTTCTCAAGTGCGGCCCTGCGCAGTGACTACACAGGTCCACAGCTTCGGTACATGATTTTCTTCCATGCCCGTATGCCAAACATCTTGAGCACTGGATAAGAGGAGTCTGATCACAAACTTGTACCCTTTGCAGATCTATATGGACTCTTCCTACAGATGTAAGACATTGCCAAACCAGCGGTGACACTCGGAGAACCACATGGCATTCGTGAGGATTTCTCGCTCTCCTCCTATACCTCACGACTGCCCTGTATTCGGCGTCCGGTATCCCCGCCAGTATACTCGCATTTTGTTTACGCAAGGCGCCTTCTATGTCTTCATCGGTATTGACACTCAACACATTTTTCATTATTATAAGGGGATCTTTATTTACTTTTTCTTCAATTTGTAGTGCTGGTTGCTCTGATTTCAGTTTTTCTGCCACTTTGGCCAACTCATCTTTTGTTCCAAAGCCAAGCACTACTTTACCCTCCCTAGCCTTCCTCAATCTGTCCACCCGAAGTCCGGACACCTTTGCATCCATCGCTGATCGGATCTTCGTGATTACATCCTCGCTAGTGTCGTTTGTGTCAGTCGATGACACGACTATCGAATGGACAGACTGAGTAGTCGACTCTGTTCTATCTTTTGATGTTGCGGCTACTGCAGCATAAGTGGTGCCTTCTGTAACTCTATATCTATTTACAAGTCCTTCGATCTGCTCCTTTTGTGTTCTTAGCTCACCAAGTACGTCTTTCTCGAAAGTCTGGGAAACCGTCGAATGAGCAGAAGCTTTTTTATTTAGTTGCTCTTTTAGTTTTTTCATTTCCTCTGTGTTTTCGATTATTAGTTTCCTGTGATCTTCTAGTTTCTTCGCCAGTTCAGTTACGTCTCCTTTGACGTTTATTTCTTGTATTTTTCCTTGCCGATCTGTTTGTTCCTTGCCCTTCCCTTCCTCAACATTATTTGTTGGGGCAGACTGGGATCTTGTCTTCTCCGCGTCTTTCACTAACCAGTAAAGTCTCTCGATAGCTTGGGTTACCTCAGTCTTAATTTCGGCTTTTAGATTACGAGAGTTATTCAGTTGTAATTTTGCTTTTATGACGCATGCCTTGGCTTCCGCAACTCTCCCCTTAGGTTTGACTGTATCTAGTCGCGGTGAGCTGGTCGTTTGTTCCTTCCGATCTTTTGGGGCTTTCCCTTCCTGATGGGCTGTATCAGTTCCTTGTGACATGGAGACTTTGGTCGCGGGCTTGGAGGGGTCGGCCTGGGTGTCTTTTATAGGTGAGCTTGAAAATGTAACGTTATTCCCAGCTTCGGTTGTTCCTGATTTTTGAGAGGGCTGAGGATCAATCGTTTCTACCTCAGTGGTTGTAATGTTTGCTATTTCTGGTTCTTCGGAAGACATTTTTGTTGGAGTTCTGAAGCCAAACATTATGACACGACGGATAAACTCTACTCGGCAGTGTAAAGGCTGCCCGATAGTCAATTTAAATAATATAATATAGATAGGTTGATTTAAGTTTACAATTATTTTTATATAGGACTTCGGAGGTGTAGAATGCCTCCCAATTGTCAATGGTTAACTAAGCGATTAAATTAATACACTAATACGGTTAGGTTAGGTTAGGTTAGGTTAGGTTAGGTTAGGTTAGGTTAGGTTAGGTTAGGTTAGGTTAGGTTAGGTTAGGTTAGGTTAGGTTAGGTTAGGTTAGGTTAGGTTAGGTTAGGTTAGGTTAGGTTAGGTTAGGTTAGGTTAGGTTAGGTTAGGTTAGGTTAGGTTAGGTTAGGTTAGGTTAGGTTAGGTTAGGTTAGGTTAGGTTAGGTTAGGTTAGGTTAGGTTAGGTTAGGTTAGGTTAGGTTAGGTTAGGTTAGGTTAGGTTAGGTTAGGTTAGGTTAGGTTAGGTTAGGTTAGGTTAGGTTAGGTTAGGTTAGGTTTTTTGTTTTTTTTTTTTTTTTTTTTTTTTTTAAGCCACTGGGAAATGCATTTACGCATTCCACCCCGAATGGGTGGATATGTAGGACTCACCGGCGGCGGCCAGAATACCTACTAAAACCCAGTGGCGTGTATGAGTCACAACCACCTGGTGCTAACGGTATACTCCTGGTGGTTGAGGTGTGTATTTGTCTGTAAGTGTGTGGTGTGTAATGTTGTACAGTGGCGCATGAAGTGTTGTGTTTATATTATACATATATACATATAGCATATACTTACATATATAAAGATCACCTTATATCTATAGTAAATACACATAAAATTCTCAAAGCAAACGACAAAAGATCAAAACTAGGCTCAAGAGCAAACCCTAACCAGTATATATATACAAACTCAAAATACACAAGATAAAAGTCAAAAGAGCAAAACAAGACAAAGGAACAAATGCCAAACCAATAAAATATACATATTCGAAATACACAACATGAAAGACAAAAGAGTCAACACAAGACAAAATCAAATTTTGTTATAGTTAATATTCCCGTATACAGTTTAATATACCAATAAAATTTTTTTTTTTTTTTTTTTTTTTTTTTTTTTTTTTTTTTTTTTTTTTTTTTTTTATTCCCCATTCCCAACATTTTTTACTCGACACAGCATCGCCTGATAGATTTAAAACATTTTAATAAGACAACACGTATACGTCAACTATACATTATCTCTAGTATCTTATTTATTATTTCTATTATTTGTTACATAACATTCTATATAGTTACTATAAATAATATAAAACATTTTTACTCGACACCCCACCTCCTGGTAACAAGACAAATCATATTCTTAACATCCTCCTCAATTCATCAATTATACATTATCTCTTATACCTTATTTATTATTTCCATTATTTGTTACATTATATTTTATATAGTCACTATTAATAATATAAAACATTTTAACTGGACACAATACCTCCTGATAGATTTTAGTATAATTTAAAATATTTAAATAAGACCAAGCGTATCCTTAAGATCCTCCTCGATTCGTCAATTATAAACTGTCTGTAATTTCTTATTTTTTATCTCAATTATCTGTTACCTAACGTGTCAAATAGTCACTATTAATATTATAAAACATTTTGATTCAACACAACATATCCTGATAGATTTCCTACAGACATGTCAGAATCCACGAGATCTCCCTGGGTCCCTCAAGGTCCTTAATCCCCTTTCCTATACCACAACTATTTACTCACAATTATTAATTCCATTTCCCATCATTTATCAAGATATATCACTCATATCTCCATGATTATTAACAAACAATATATTGTAAATTATACCATTGTCTTCAATATTTTTATAAGACATAGCTAATCCTAAATGATTCCCCAAAAGAAAGGTTGGCATCCACGAGGTCTCCCTAGTTCCAATTGGGTCTCTGCCCCCCTTTCCCAATTTTTTTTTTTTTTTTTTTTTTTTTTTTTTTTTTTTTTTTTTTTTTTTTTTTTTTTTTTTTTTTTTTTTCCCCCCCTGTCCCGGGACACCTGGGACCGGTGTCCCGAGCGTCCCGGCTCCGTCCCGCGTCCCAAGCGTCCCGGCTCCGCCCCGCGTCCCGAGTGTCCCGGCTCCGTCCCGCGTCCCGGGTGTCCCGGCTCCGTCCCGCGTCCCGGGTGTCCCGGCTCCGTCCCGCGTCCCGGGTGTCCCGGCTCCGTCCCGCGTCCCGGGTGTCCCGAGTGTCCCGACTCCGTCCCGCGTCCCGGGTGTCCCGGCTCCGTCCCGCGTCCCGGGTGTCCCGGCTCCGTCCCGCGTCCCGGGTGTCCCGAGTGTCCCGACTCCGTCCCGCGTCCCGGGTGTCCCGGCTCCGTCCCGCGTCCCGGATGTCCCGAGTGTCCCGCGTCCCGGGTGTCCCGGCTCCGTCCCGCGTCCCGGGTGTCCCGGCTCCGTCCCGCGTCCCGGGTGTCCCGGCTCCGTCCCGCGTCCCGGGTGTCCCGGCTCCGTCCCGCGTCCCGGGTGTCCCGGCTCCGTCCCGCGTCCCGGGTGTCCCGGCTCCGTCCCGCGTCCCGGGTGTCCCGAGTGTCCCGACTCCGTCCCGCGTCCCGGGTGTCCCGGCTCCGTCCCGCGTCCCGGGTGTCCCGGCTCCGTCCCGCGTCCCGGGTGTCCCGGCTCCGTCCCGCGTCCCGGGTGTCCCGGCTCCGTCCCGCGTCCCGGGTGTCCCGGCTCCGTCCCGCGTCCCGGGTGTCCCGAGTGTCCCGACTCCGTCCCGCGTCCCGGGTGTCCCGGCTCCGTCCCGCGTCCCGGGTGTCCCGGCTCCGTCCCGCGTCCCGGGTGTCCCGAGTGTCCCGACTCCGTCCCGCGTCCCGGGTGTCCCGGCTCCGTCCCGCGTCCCGGATGTCCCGAGTGTCCCGCGTCCCGGGTGTCCCGGCTCCGTCCCGCGTCCCGGGTGTCCCGGCTCCGTCCCGCGTCCCGGGTGTCCCGGCTCCGTCCCGCGTCCCGGGTGTCCCGAGTGTCCCGACTCCGTCCCGCGTCCCGGGTGTCCCGGCTCCGTCCCGCGTCCCGGGTGTCCCGAGTGTCCCGCGTCCCGGGTGTCCCGGCTCCGTCCCGCGTCCCGGGTGTCCCGAGTGTCCCGACTCCGTCCCGCGTCCCGGGTGTCCCGAGTGTCCCGACTCCGTCCCGCGTCCCGGGTGTCCCGATGTCCCGCGTCCCGGGTGTCCCGGCTCCGTCCCGCGTCCCGGGTGTCCCGAGTGTCCCGACTCCGTCCCGCGTCCCGGGTGTCCCGGCTCCGTCCCGCGTCCCGGGTGTCCCGAGTGTCCCGCGTCCCGGGTGTCCCGGCTCCGTCCCGCGTCCCGAGTGTCCCGACTCCGTCCCGCGTCCCGGGTGTCCCGGCTCCGTCCCGCGTCCCGGGTGTCCCGAGTGTCCCGCGTCCCGGGTGTCCCGGCTCCGTCCCGCGTCCCGGGTGTCCCGAGTGTCCCGACTCCGTCCCGCGTCCCGGGTGTCCCGGCTCCGTCCCGCGTCCCGGGTGTCCCGAGTGTCCCGACTCCGTCCCGCGTCCCGGGTGTCCCGGCTCCGTCCCGCGTCCCGGGTGCCCCGGCTCCGTCCCGCGTCCCGGGTGTCCCGGCTCCGTCCCGCGTCCCGGGTGTCCCGAGTGTCCCGCGTCCCGGGTGTCCCGGCTCCGTCCCGCGTCCCGGGTGTCCCGAGTGTCCCGACTCCGTCCCGCGTCCCGGGTGTCCCGGCTCCGTCCCGCGTCCCGGGTGTCCCGAGTGTCCCGACTCCGTCCCGCGTCCCGGGTGTCCCGGCTCCGTCCCGCGTCCCGGGTGTCCCGAGTGTCCCGACTCCGTCCCGCGTCCCGGGTGTCCCGGCTCCGTCCCGCGTCCCGGGTGTCCCGGCTCCGTCCCGCGTCCCGGGTGTTCCGGCTCCGTCCCGCGTCCCGGGTGTCCCGAGTGTCCCGCGTCCCGGGTGTCCCGGCTCCGTCCCGCGTCCCGGGTGTCCCGAGTGTCCCGACTCCGTCCCGCGTCCCGGGTGTCCCGAGTGTCCCGACTCCGTCCCGCGTCCCGGGTGTCCCGAGTGTCCCGCGTCCCGGGTGTCCCGGCTCCGTCCCGCGTCCCGGGTGTCCCGAGTGTCCCGACTCCGTCCCGCGTCCCGGGTGTCCCGGCTCCGTCCCGCGTCCCGGGTGTCCCGACTCCGTCCCGCGTCCCAGGTGTCCCGACTCCGTCCCGCGTCCCGGGTGTCCCGAGTGTCCCGACTCCGTCCCGCGTCCCGGGTGTCCCGGCTCCGTCCCGCGTCCCGAGTGTCCCGACTCCGTCCCGCGTCCCGGGTGTCCCGGCTCCGTCCCGCGTCCCGGGTGTCCCGGCTCCGTCCCGCGTCCCGGGTGTCTCGAGTGTCCCGACTCCGTCCCGCGTCCCGGGTGTCCCGGCTCCGTCCCGCGTCCCGGGTGTCCCGAGTGTCCCGCGTCCCGGGTGTCCCGGCTCCGTCCCGCATCCCGAGTGTCCCGAGTGTCCCGCGTCCCGGGTGTCCCGGCTCCTTCCCGCGTCCCGGGTGTCCCGAGTGTCCCGACTCCGTCCCGCGTCCCGGGTGTCCCGGCTCCGTCCCGCGTCCCGGGTGTCCCGAGTGTCCCGCGTCCCGGGTGTCCCGGCTCCGTCCCGCGTCCCGGGTGTCCCGAGTGTCCCGACTCCGTCCCGCGTCCCGGGTGTCCCGGCTCCGTCCCGCGTCCCGGGTGTCCCGAGTGTCCCGCGTCCCGGGTGTCCCGGCTCCGTCCCGCATCCCGGGTGTCCCGAGTGTCCCGCGTCCCGGGTGTCCCGGCTCCGTCCCGCGTCCCGGGTGTCCCGAGTGTCCCGACTCCGTCCCGCGTCCCGGGTGTCCCGGCTCCGTCCCGCGTCCCGGGTGTCCCGAGTGTCCCGACTCCGTCCCGCGTCCCGGGTGTCCCGGCTCCGTCCCGCGTCCCGGGTGTCCCGGCTCCGTCCCGCGTCCCAGGTGTCCCGGCTCCGTCCCGGGCGTCCCGACCCCGTCCCGCGTCCCGGGTGTCCCGACTCCGTCCCGCGTCCCGGGTGTCCCGGCTCCGTCCCGCGTCCCGGGTGTCCCGGCTCCGTCCCGCGTCCCGGGTGTCCCGAGTGTCCCGACTCCGTCCCGCGTCCCGGGTGTCCCGGCTCCGTCCCGCGTCCCGGGTGTCCCGAGTGTCCCGCGTCCCGGGTGTCCCGGCTCCGTCCCGCATCCCGAGTGTCCCGAGTGTCCCGCGTCCCGGGTGTCCCGGCTCCTTCCCGCGTCCCGGGTGTCCCGAGTGTCCCGACTCCGTCCCGCGTCCCGGGTGTCCCGGCTCCGTCCCGCGTCCCGGGTGTCCCGAGTGTCCCGCGTCCCGGGTGTCCCGGCTCCGTCCCGCGTCCCGGGTGTCCCGAGTGTCCCGACTCCGTCCCGCGTCCCGGGTGTCCCGGCTCCGTCCCGCGTCCCGGGTGTCCCGAGTGTCCCGCGTCCCGGGTGTCCCGGCTCCGTCCCGCATCCCGGGTGTCCCGAGTGTCCCGCGTCCCGGGTGTCCCGGCTCCGTCCCGCGTCCCGGGTGTCCCGAGTGTCCCGACTCCGTCCCGCGTCCCGGGTGTCCCGGCTCCGTCCCGCGTCCCGGGTGTCCCGAGTGTCCCGACTCCGTCCCGCGTCCCGGGTGTCCCGGCTCCGTCCCGCGTCCCGGGTGTCCCGGCTCCGTCCCGCGTCCCAGGTGTCCCGGCTCCGTCCCGGCCGTCCCGACCCCGTCCCGGGCGTCCCGGCTCCGTCCCCATCCCGTGTCCCAGTACCCCGCAGATGCCAACTTCCTTCATTCGATACGCTCAATGCGTACTAACAAATATAAATCAAAGCAACATTCTCAATACATAAAACACCAATAATATAAGACTTATTCTGTACACCTATTTACACTGATCCGTAATCAATTATTCTCTCTATTCTCTCCTTAGCCCACTGTAAGGCCGGGCAACTCCATGAATTCGCTTTGTGCGCAGTTGAGTCCTGTCTCTTATATTTAGCGTTTGCTACTACACAATTATGACACCTAGGTGTCCCACCCTCCTTTTCGCCCTCTTTCTTACGCGGACAATCTACCTCTACATGTGTGGTGTCGGAGCAGTAAGCGCAACGCTTTTGCTCCGAGCTGCAGTACTTTTGGAAATGTCCAAACTCAAGACACGCGTGGCATTGCACAAATGGGGAGAATTCCTCCACCTGGACTCGCTGATGGTCCAATCGGATTCTCCCCATCTGTAGGGCCGCCCGGAACAATCGCGGGTCGACAACAAAGACCGCATTATATAATTTCTCATTTCTATTCTTTCTCACGAATTTGAGGGCCATATCTCCGCGGGCTAGTCCCTCCAGCTCGGAGTTCTGTCCCAACACCACCTCTACTATTTCCTCTTTGGGCATATCGCTTGATATCCCTTTTAATATTAGCATTGGCTTGAGTCTCTTGGTTGTTTCCACAGTCACCTGCGCTGACGGGGCGTCCTTGAGTCTTCTCTTGGCATCTTCACAGTCTTTCGGGCTGTCGAACTCTACCCTTAGTTTATTTAGCGAGATTGTTGAAACTTTAGACGGTGCATATTGTACGTCCCGGAAACTAATGCTGCTACGAAACGCTTGTATCGCCTGCTGCCGCGTCTCCACTGGCTCTTTTGTCACAACAGTTAAAGACGGTTTCGTCGTTCGCATCAAAGCCGGGTCTGAAGTCCTATCTTTTTCACTACTCTTTGACGCCCTGTCCATTGGACCCCGTGACCCAGAAGTCCCTGACCTTCCAGCAACCGCCGCATATGACATGGCACCCGCTACAGGGGTAAGAGGGGTCGACCTGGCAGCAGCTAGGTCATCCCGCAACTTCTTAATCTCCGTCGTGCACTCAGTAAGATCTTTCTTAAGTTCCTCCGCCGCCTCAACCGACACAGACATCACTTGCGGCTGCACAATTGTCGGCACCGATGCCACCGTTGCTACGTTGGCTGTCCCAGCCTGGGGACTATTGTTCAGACCCTGTCCATATTTTTGCACCGATCTCACCATTTCGCAAGCCGCAGAGACAATACGACTCTTATTAGCTGTAGTCACACTTTTCCCATCATACACTGTTTCGGTTATAAACGTGGAAAGCTTATCCATTACACTTTTGAGAGAATTAAAGTCACTTACGTCTTTCGCCGATGCCGGAAATTTGATCTCAGGCGGAGCACATTTTGCGCGGCGACCCTTGGCCCCCTTTTTGGGCTTAGGGTCCACCGCTGCGGCGTCACTCAAGGCAGAAGCACTCCTCGTCCCGGGCCTTCTCGTATCAGGCTCACTAATGTCACTCAAATAGTTTAAATAATTCAGCCCGAATCCGTCACCAAGTTCATCGTATTCCATTGCGTCCACGTAATCGTCCATTGTTCTGCCGTTCACTTCCCTCACTCACTACACCACGCTGGCGTCACTAAACATCCCACAATTCTCACTTCAAACACGTCCACAACCTACCCAGGCAGGCGTCCCGAGCGTCCCGGCTCCGTCCCGCGTCCCGGGTGTCCCGGCCCCGTCCCGGGTGTCCCGACACTGTCCCGGGCGTCCCGGCTCCGTCCCGCGTCCCAGGTGTCCCGGCACCGTCCCGGGTGTCCCGGCCCCGTCCCGGGTGTCCCGACACTGTCCCGGGCGTCCCGGCTCCGTCCCGCGTCCCAGGTGTCCCGGCACCGTCCCGGGTGTCCCGGCTCTGTCCCGGGGGTCCCGACACCGTCCCGGGCGTCCCGGTTCCGTCCCGCGTCCCGGGTGTCCCGGCACCGTCCCGGGTGTCCCGGCTCTGTCCCGGGTGTCCCGGCCCCGTCCCAGGTGTCCCGACCCGCGTCCCGGGTGTCCCGGCACCGTCCCGGGTGTCCCGACCCCGTCCCGGGGGGCCCGGTCCCCGGTCCCGGCCCCCGGTCCCCGGTCTCTACTAGACCACCACTCGCGACGACGTACCCGACGTAACTGCCCGCGCGCAGGTACCACAGCCTACTATATACCGCATAATACCCCGCACCGCACTGAGGGGAACTACGTCACTCTATAGGTCACTATACTTTCCACAGTCCTCACTACGGTCGCGTCCCCCGACGAGGCAGGTAGGTGTCCCGGGTGTCCCGACCCCGTCCCAGGTGTCCCGGCTCCGTCCCGGGTGTCCCGACTCCGTCCCACGTCCCGGGTGTCCCAGCTCCGTCCCGGGTGTCCCGACTCCGTCCCGGGTGTCCCGGCTCCGTCCCGTGTCCCGGGTGTCCCGACCCTGTCCCGGGTGTCCCGACTCCGTCCCGGGTGTCCCGGTGTCCCGACTCCGTCCCGGGTGTCCCGACTCCGTCCCGGGTGTCCCGGCTCCGTCCCGTGTCCCGGGTGTCCCGTCCCGCGTCCCGGGTGTCCCGACTCCGTCCCGGGTCCCGGGTGTCCCGACTCCGTCCCGGGTGTCCCGACTCCGTCCCGGGTGTCCCGTCCCGCGTCCCGGGTGTCCCGACTCCGTCCCGGGTGTCCCGGCTCCGTCCCGTGTCCCGGGTGTCCCGGCCCGCGTCCCGGGTGTCCCGACTCCGTCCCGGGTGTCCCGACTCCGTCCCGGGTGTCCCGTCCCGCGTCCCGGGTGTCCCGACTCCGTCCCGGGTGTCCCGGCTCCGTCCCGTGTCCCGGCCCGCGTCCCGGGTGTCCCGGCTCCGTCCCGAGTGTCCCGACTCCGTCCCGGGTGTCCCGGTGTCCCGACACGACCGCTCCCAAGGGCCGCCGGTGAGCGACTGGTTAGGTTAGGTTAGGTTAGGTTAGGTTAGGTTAGGTTAGGTTAGGTTAGGTTAGGTTAGGTTAGGTTAGGTTAGGTTAGGTTAGGTTAGGTTAGGTTAGGTTAGGTTAGGTTAGGTTAGGTTAGGTTAGGTTAGGTTAGGTTAGGTTAGGTTAGGTTAGGTTAGGTTAGGTTAGGTTAGGTTAGGTTAGGTTTTTTTTTTTTTTTTTTTTTTTTTTTTATAATTGTTATAATTATAATGTGCTGAATTCCTCCAACTTGATCGGAGACCTTGGTATTACTTGGTTTATAGAATTCTTTTTAATTATTTTTTATTTCTATTATGGGTTTATCTATGTTTTTATAATATTACACTACTAGCAATTTCTACCCATGTTGCTTTACATATTCTCATAATATGTATACACATTGGATCTTTATTACTGTTGTGCAATGTTATGTAAACTTTCTGTCCTAATTTTTATTTATCCTTGTTTTTCTTAACAGTTCTTTTTACTACTTTTTCACCAAATTCTATAAATTTATTTCTTGTATATTTATTATCTAATATTGAAGGAAACTTTGATTTTTCAATTTCTGTATCTAAGTATTGTACTAAATCGAATCTTTCCCTACTAAATATTGGGCAGCTTTCTATTAGATGCGCAACCGATTCTTCTTCGTCGGGGTCACACTCACAGGCCGGGCTTTCTCTTAATTTAAATCTGTGAAGGTATTGATTGAAACCTCCATGTCCCGTGAACAGTTGGACTGTGTTTGGCGTTAATTTGATTTTTCGCAATACTACGTTCGCCCTCTCGACATTCGGGAAGAAGAGCTTTGTTACTTTTGCATTTTCAGCCTTTTTGTACCTTCCTTCCCAGATTTTTATCGAGTCGTTCCTTATGTGTCGTTTTATGTATGATATAGGACACGCGTCGTAGTCAGGAGCCGTCTTTTTCTTCAAGGCAGCTTCTTTAGCCAATTCGTCAGCTCTTTCATTCCCCTTGACTCCGACGTGTGCCCTTATCCAGAAAAGTTTTATTATTTTACTATCTTTTTTAAGTTTCATCAAATTTTTTCTAATTTCAAAAGCCAAGGGATGGAATGATGTAGTATTTGTAATAGTGTCTAGGGAAGATCTTGAGTCACTATAGATTTTTATTGTAGTATCCTTAGATTTGATAGCAAGATCGGTGGCTCTGTACAGCGCATACAATTCGGCTTGATATACTGAGCAGTACGACTCTAGGAGAAATTTTTTGTTTCCGATTTCAATCCCGTGCTTCCAGTATGTCAAAGCTGCGCCTACTTTGCCTCCTATCTTGCTACCATCCGTATATATTTGAAGCCCAGTTCCGCTATTGTCTTCTGTTGTGAGGTCGCTGATATTATCAATTAGTTTTTCGAAACTGATTTCTATCTCCTCGGCTGGATGAGGTGCGTCCAGAAAGCTCTTTTTGGTCTCCACTTTTCGGTCGCCTAGAATAGTTTGAGGCTGTCCGCGTTTTGCAGTGAAGAGTCTTGCCGATTCCTGAACCCTCAAATCCAGCGGGATGAGTCTAGCTAGAGCTAGGGCCGCGGTAAGTGACACCGTTCGGTAGGCTTTTAACATTTTTTGCGCAAAACCTCTTTGTATTGTGTTTAATTGTTTTTGCACACACAGTTTTTGCGCCGCTGGAGCCCAAATGCTTGCAGCATAAAGAACAATCGGCTCAATTACCGAGACGTAAATTGTCCTGACTATCTCCGGACCCAGCCCCCATGTTATCTTGGCTGATCTTGCCAGAGGCTTATAGATGTTTAATACCTTCTTGCTGATATAACTAACATGGCTGTTAAATGTCAGCTTATTATCCAAGATCAGACCTAATATTTTAATTTCTTCTACTAGACCGATCCTAGCATCGGCCATGTGTATACACGGGTTGTCGTATTTCAGTTTATTCGTGACAATCATTGCGTTGGTCTTGTGTGGAGCAAATCTTAGTTTGTTCTCCACTCCCCATGCATACACATAGCCGAGTACTTGATTTGCCTGCTCCTCTATTTTTGCAACTGAGTGTCCGGAGAACACCAAGACGACGTCGTCAGCGAACGCTTGACAGTATGTTCTTCTTTTCCCTATCCCATCCAGCAGGGGATCCAAGAGCACATTCCAGAATGTAGGTCCCGCGATGGAGCCCTGCACGCATCCTTTGGACGTGTTGGTAATGTATTCCCGGTCAGCATATCTAACGCGTACCTGTCTATTTTCAAAGTAACTTGTGACAAGTTTGCGGATATTCTGTGGACAACCTTTTTCTGCGAGTCGGCATTTAATCGCAGGCCACCACGCGCTGTCAAAAGCCCCCTCTATGTCCAGTGAAACAACAACGCTGATCAATTTGTTTACCAAATTCTCACGGATGTGCTTCACCAGATCATAGAGGGAGTCCTCCGTACTGCGCTGCGGCACAAAGCCGTACTGTCTGGGGTTTGCTTTTGGGAGTATATGCCAGCGAATTCGTCTCACCATCATCTTCTCGAGAATCTTGCCAAATATTGATAGAAGACCTATGGGCCGGTATGATTTTACGTGATTATAGTCAGACTTTCCCGGTTTCCGTAGGACCACTATAACAGCTTCCTTCCACGATGCCGGAAAATGATGTAATTCGAGGCACTTATTTAGTATTGCAAGGAATACCTCCGTGGTGGACAGTACGGCTTCTGCGCAGATGTCGGCTGTGAACCCGTCGGGTCCGGGAGCTTTCTTAGGGTTAAAGCTTCTTGTTGCATTTATTAGCTCCTCTCTCGTAAACGATGGATCGTATGTATCGTTTGGCCAAAGGATGTCTATATTTTTGGATTTACTCCTTATTTCGATATGTTCCAAATTATCGGTAGATTCTGAATCTTGTGGGAAAAATGTGGTTGCCAATAATTTCACTGAATTCTCTGCGCTCAATGTCACTCCATCGTTTACGAGTGGTTGGTCTTCGTATCTGCTAGATGTCTTTCTGATAACACGGTATATGCCGTCCCATATGCTCTCACGATTTTGGGTGCAACAGAACTCCTTCCAGCTTTTAATTTGTTCCTTTTCAGTTTCCTTTTCATATTTTTCTTTTGATTTCAGGTATTCTTCTACAACCTGCTGTTTTCGTCGGGGTGCAGCACAACGGATTCTACGTTTCTTCGTCATCGTGTCCTTCTTCAGCTTCTCCAGTTCGTCATTCCACCAAGGTAAGTGTATTTTATTATTATTATTTTTCACTAATGGTATTGCTTTTTTGCTTGATATTTCAACACAACTTATGAAATTGTTTACTATTTCTTCTAGATTTTCTTTTGAATTAATTTGCTTAATTTCTGATATGTCTATCCTTTTATTTGTAAGCTGTATGTCTAGCTCTTGTCTGAATTTTTTCCAATTTGCTTTTTTTGTATAATATTTACGTGTCGTTTTCAGAGGCCTTTTTTCTGTTGGTTTGTTCAGCCGGATCGTGAATGTGATGGTGTTATGATCTGAGCTTGTGACATTTTCATCTACCCTCCAGTCCTTGATAAGCCCAAGTAGATCGTGACTGCAGAAGGTAATGTCAACTATACTTTTAAAAATAGCTCCATTTCTGACCGTAAAGAAAGTTGGCTTGGTTCCTTCGTTCAGCAAGTGCATGTCCATCTCGTCGATAGCGCCTGCAAGGACTTCTCCCCTTTGGTCTTCGGAGTCGCTACCCCACCATGTGCTCCAAGCATTGAAGTCTCCTCCAATGATTAGTTTGCTTGGTTGCAGTTTTTCTTTAATCTTTTTCACATGGGTGAGGTAGGGTTCAATGGGTAAACTGCCTTCTAAGTAGATGGACATGACACATACTTCCCAGGAGCATGTCTTCAGGGTCGCTACTGCAACATTTTCTGTGGTTAGTGTTGGATGTTCGATAATTTCAATATCGTCATCCAACACTATTATTGCAGCTTTGACCGGCTTCATTCTGTGCAGCACCATTTGGACTACTCTGTAGCCCCTTGCCTGAGCGAGCTCCCCATCCGCACCTACGTAGGGCTCCTGCACCATCGCAAAGTTGACCTTCCTTTTTTGAGACTCGAGTAGCAGTTCTTTAGTAGCCAGCTTCGCTCGTTGCAGGTTAGCCTGGACGGCACGGTATTCTCGCTCAGCAGCGACATTTTTCGTTGTTTCCTGGTCTCCACCTGGGGCGCCCTTAGCAGTACGCTACACTAGATCTCACTAACCTATCCCACTTTCTTCTTATCTGACATTCACTGTCGAAGCTGTTGTGTTCGACATTTTCGGTTTTCGCCAGTACACAGTTTCGGCACCTAGGTGCATCTCCTGCCCTCCAGTGTGGGCAGTCTTTTCTCAAGTGCGGCCCTGCGCAGTGACTACACAGGTCCACAGCTTCGGTACATGATTTTCTTCCATGCCCGTATGCCAAACATCTTGAGCACTGGATAAGAGGAGTCTGATCACAAACTTGTACCCTTTGCAGATCTATATGGACTCTTCCTACAGATGTAAGACATTGCCAAACCAGCGGTGACACTCGGAGAACCACATGGCATTCGTGAGGATTTCTCGCTCTCCTCCTATACCTCACGACTGCCCTGTATTCGGCATCCGGTATCCCCGCCAGTATACTCGCATTTTGTTTACGCAAGGCGCCTTCTATGTCTTCATCGGTATTGACACTCAACACATTTTTCATTATTATAAGGGGATCTTTATTTACTTTTTCTTCAATTTGTAGTGCTGGTTGCTCTGATTTCAGTTTTTCTGCCACTTTGGCCAACTCATCTTTTGTTCCAAAACCAAGCACTACTTTACCCTCCCTAGCCTTCCTCAATCTGTCCACCCGAAGTCCGGACACCTTTGCATCCATCGCTGATCGGATCTTCGTGATTACATCCTCGCTAGTGTCGTTTGTGTCAGTCGATGACACGACTATCGAATGGACAGACTGAGTAGTCGACTCTGTTCTATCTTTTGATGTTGCGGCTACTGCAGCATAAGTGGTGCCTTCTGTAACTCTATATCTATTTACAAGTCCTTCGATCTGCTCCTTTTGTGTTCTTAGCTCACCAAGTACGTCTTTCTCGAAAGTCTGGGAAACCGTCGATTGAGCAGAAGCTTTTTTATTTAGTTGCTCTTTTAGTTTTTTCATTTCCTCTGTGTTTTCGATTATTAGTTTCCTGTGATCTTCTAGTTTCTTCGCCAGTTCAGTTACGTCTCCTTTGACGTTTATTTCTTGTATTTTTCCTTGCCGATCTGTTTGTTCCTTGCCCTTCCCTTCCTCAACATTATTTGTTGGGGCAGACTGGGATCTTGTCTTCTCCGCGTCTTTCACTAACCAGTAAAGTCTCTCGATAGCTTGGGTTACCTCAGTCTTAATTTCGGCTTTTAGATTACGAGAGTTATTCAGTTGTAATTTTGCTTTTATGACGCATGCCTTGGCTTCCGCAACTCTCCCCTTAGGTTTGACTGTATTTAGTCGCGGTGAGCTGGTCGTTTGTTCCTTCCGATCTTTTGGGGCTTTCCCTTCCTGATGGGCTGTATCAGTTCCTTGTGACATGGAGACTTTGGTCGCGGGCTTGGAGGGGTCGGCCTGGGTGTCTTTTATAGGTGAACTCGAAAATGTAACGTTATTCCCAGCTTCGGTTGTTCCTGATTTTTGAGAGGGCTGAGGATCAATCGTTTCTACCTCAGTGGTTGTAATGTTTGCTATTTCTGGTTCTTCGGAAGACATTTTTGTTGGAGTTCTGAAGCCAAACATTATGACACGACGGATAAACTCTACTCGGGCAGTGTAAAGGCTGCCCGATAGTCAATTTAAATAATATAAATATAGATAGGTTGATTTAAGTTTACAATTATTTTTATATAGGACTTCGGAGGTGTAGAATGCCTCCCAATTGTCAATGGTTAACTAATCGATTAAATTAATACACTAATACCTAGCAGGTGTAAACAGCCTCCTAGGGTCAAACTTAGTCATCAGCTATAATATTATGAATAACGTGTGGGAGGTGTAGAGGCCTCCCAAGTCAGTAATATATAAATTAAAACTAAAGCTATAAAACTAAAAACACCTTGGGCGGTGAAATCGCCCAAGTTTTATCACAGAAATATATTTGGGGGTGTAAAAAGCCCCCAAAGTCACTAATACTAGATCTGCGCCACAAGCACAAGCACGTCCGTCCAAACCGTTAAAAAACAGGTTAAATCCGAAACCTTGTTAATTTAGGTTTTGGGGTTTGCAGCGCCCCCGGAGCCTCGCAAGGGTGGTTCCAAATGTAGGTTTCGGCTCCTTGCGAGGTGCCTAATTAAATAAGCCAATAAAAATTTTTTGGCCAAAAAAGTGTCTCGACCCTATATATATAACTAATGGGCGGGCGGGTGGGCACGAATTTTGCGTTTTTTGCGATTATCTCGCAAACTACCGAACGGATCGGCGCGCGCGACGGCGCGTTGCACGCGTCTCGGCGAGGGCTATCGATTGACGTTACTATGAGAAGGATCAGATTTTGTCTGGAAAAATTTTCAAACAAAAACTGATTTTTCTTAAGTCTTTCGATGCAATTTTCGCGTTAAACGCGCGGAAACTCGCCGGAACGCGTGCGGCGGCCTGCTATTAGGTGCGCGCTGATGGGGAATGGCGGAGACAACCGGATTACGGCTTCGGACGGCAAAAATTTTCACCGAGAACAAGGCATGTGGTATAAATTATCGATAATTTTCAAAGAAACTGTAGGGCTTAGGTGGATTTTATGTCAATTTGAATTTTGCGTTTTTTGCGATTATCTCGCAAACTACCGAACGGATCGGCGCGCGCGACGGCGCGTTGCACGCGTCTCGGCGAGGGCTATCGATTGACGTTACTATGAGAAGGATCAGATTTTGTCTGGAAAAATTTTCAAACAAAAACTGATTTTTCTTAAGTCTTTCGATGCAATTTTCGCGTTAAACGCGCGGAAACTCGCCGGAACGCGTGCGGCGGCCTGCTATTAGGTGCGCGCTGATGGGGAATGGCGGAGACAACCGGATTACGGCTTCGGACGGCAAAAATTTTCACCGAGAACAAGGCATGTGGTATAAATTATCGATGGGTTAGGTTAGGTTAGGTTAGGTTAGGTTAGGTTAGGTTAGGTTAGGTTAGGTTAGGTTAGGTTAGGTTAGGTTAGGTTAGGTTAGGTTAGGTTAGGTTAGGTTAGGTTAGGTTAGGTTAGGTTAGGTTAGGTTAGGTTAGGTTAGGTTAGGTTAGGTTAGGTTAGGTTAGGTTAGGTTAGGTTAGGTTAGGTTAGGTTAGGTTAGGTTAGGTTAGGTTAGGTTAGGTTAGGTTAGGTTAGGTTAGGTTAGGTTAGGTTAGGTTAGGTTAGGTTAGGTTAGGTTAGGTTAGG
>OW121726.1:13481728-13500728 GCA_933228805.2 Hipparchia semele
GCTACCCTTGCAATTTTTAGGGAATAGTTTAGAAATGCTTTCCTACTATATTCGTTTTCAAGTACTGTAGGCAGGGAGTACTTACACAGATTAATTTGTATTTCTTGCTCCAGGTCTTCCCGTGCTTTGCTGTGCTGCGGACATTCAATCAACATATGAAGGATTGTTTCCTCAGTGTTTGGGTCGCAGACACAGCCTGGAGCTTCTTTACATTTGAATCTGTGCAAGTATTCGGCAAAGCCACCATGTCCGGTTAGTATTTGGACTAATACTGGTGTTAATTGTAGCTTTTTGAGGATGGTGTAGGCTTGATCTACTGATGGCAGAAAGGTTTTGGTCACTGAAGCTGTGGTTCCATTTGCATACCTTCCATTCCATTCTTTAAGGGTGTCCTGCCTGATGCTCCTCTTAATGAATGAAATTGGGCATTTGTCATAATTGGCTTTTGTTTTCAGCTTCAGTACCGCTTCTTTGGCCAAGAAGTCCGCCCTTTCGTTGCCTTCTACACCTGCATGCGCACGAATCCAGAAGAAGCGGATTTTTTGGTCTTTTGCCTTAGAGAGACGTAAGTTTCTTTTCAGAGCAAAGGCCAACGGGTGAAAGTTCCCGGTGCTCCCGAGTACCTGCAACGCCGACCTTGAGTCACTGAAGATATTCACATCCGTTTCTTTCGATTTCAACGCAACTTCAGTTGCTTGAAGGAGTGCGTGCATCTCTGCCTGAAAGATGGTACAATAAGGCTCGAGGCGGAACTTTCTGTGCATTGTTTCCCGTTCATCCTGCCAGCACGACAGAGCTGCACCCACTCCTTGGTCCATCTTACTGCCGTCTGTGAATATTTTCAGTCCCTTAATTCCATGGTCAATTACGGTTTTTGGTTCCAGGTCTTCAAGGCACCTGAACTCTACTGCCACTTCTCTGGAAGGGTGCGGAGCTTCTAAGAAGCAGATCTTCTGCTCTACTCCTCTACCCTTTAGTATTGTCTGAGGCCTCCCTCTTTTCGCCTCATATATTTTCGCCGCCTCCCGTATCCTTAGGTCCAGCGGGATGAGCCCAGCTAACAATAGTGCAGCATTGAGCGAAACAGTGCGGTACGACTTACAGATCTTTTGGGCAAAGCCCCTTTGTACCGCACTTAGATGTTTTTGTACGCCTATTTTGTCAGAAGCCGATGCCCACACGCTGGACGCGTACATGATAATTGGTTCAATGACCGCCACGTAAATCGTTTTAATGTTCTCGGGGCTCAACCCCCAAGTTATCTTTGCGCATCTTGCTAATGGTTTATAGATGTTGGTGGCTTTGCGGCAAACTTGTTTTATATGATTGTTAAAGGTTAATTTGTTATCCACCAACAGACCTAATATTTTTATTTCATTTACCACTTCTACTTGAGTGTTGCCCATGTATATGCGTGGGGTGTCGTATTTCAGCTTCTTTGTCACCACCATCGCACTAGTTTTGTGTGGCGCAAATTTCAATTTGTTCGAGACACCCCATTCATACACACGCTGCAGCACTCTTCCAATTTCTCTTTCCATTTCTACCCCGTTGAGTCCCGAGAACACCAAAACGACGTCGTCCGCAAATGCCTGACAATGAACGCCACATGCCATTATTACGTCCAATAATGGGTCAAGGAGTAAGTTCCAAAATGTTGGCCCACTTATTGACCCCTGCACACAGCCTTTGGTTGTTGATACAACACATTCATTTCCCGCATACTTGACGCTGACTTTCCTATCTTTAAGATAGCTGTGAGCCATTTTCTGTAGATTGAGGGGGCATTTCTTTTCCGCTAATCTACACTTGATTGCTGGCCACCATGCACTGTCGAATGCCCCCTCGATATCTAAAGATACCACTACATTTATCTTTTTCAATTTGATATTCTCACGCAGGTGCTGAACTAAGTCATATAGGGCGTCTTCTGTGGATCGTTGAGGTACGAACCCATATTGCCTTGTGTTCAGGTTTGGTAGTAGATGCCAGCGAACCCGCTTTATTATCATCTTTTCAAAAATTTTTCCGAGGATCGGTAGTAGTCCTATCGGCCTGTATGACTTTGGCTTAGTATAGTCGTCTTTGCCTGGCTTCCGTAGGACCACCACCGAAGCCTCTTTCCATATTTTTGGAAAGTACGATAGGGTGAGGCACCCATTAAGCAAACACAAAAATGCATTTCGGTCTACTTCAATAGCCGCCAAGCATATATCTGCTGTGAGGCCATCAGCTCCAGGCGCTTTTTTTGGGTTAAAACTTCTAGCAGCTTGCATTAGTTCGTCCATTGTAAAGGATGGATCGTTAGCTGTTCCTTCATGTTCTTGTACCTCCTGTTCTGCCCTACGTCGCATTTCCTTGTGCTGTAGGTCATCGTCAGCTTCCAAGTCTTGCGGGAAGAATGTTTTTGCCAAGAGCTGGGCGGATTCACCGGGGCTCAGAGCCTCTCCGTTTTCAACTAGGGGTTGGTCTTCATATTTTTTGGATGTTTTTCTTATCACCCTGTATATTCCATCCCAGAGGCTTTCGCGATCCTGGGTCCCGCAAAACTCCTTCCAACTCCTGGTCTGTGCTTTCATCGCTTCTAACTCATATTCTTTTTTTGCTTTCAGGTATGCATCCACTACGTACTGTCGTCGGGTTGGGGCTGCGCACGAGATTCTTCTTTTCTTCTTCATCACCTCTTTCTTCAAGTTTTCGAGGATTGGCGTCCACCAAGGTGGTTAGGTTAGGTTAGGTTAGGTTAGGTTAGGTTAGGTTAGGTTAGGTTAGGTTAGGTTAGGTTAGGTTAGGTTAGGTTAGGTTAGGTTAGGTTAGGTTAGGTTAGGTTAGGTTAGGTTAGGTTAGGTTAGGTTAGGTTAGGTTAGGTTAGGTTAGGTTAGGTTAGGTTAGGTTAGGTTAGGTTAGGTTAGGTTAGGTTAGGTTAGGTTAGGTTAGGTTAGGTTAGGTTAGGTTAGGTTAGGTTAGGTTAGGTTAGGTTAGGTTAGGTTAGGTTAGGTTAGGTTAGGTTAGGTTAGGTTAGGTTAGGTTAGGTTAGGTTAGGTTAGGTTAGGTTAGGTTAGGTTAGGTTAGGTTAGGTTAGGTTAGGTTAGGTTAGGTTAGGTTAGGTTAGGTTAGGTTAGGTTAGGTTAGGTTAGGTTAGGTTAGGTTAGGTTAGGTTAGGTTAGGTTAGGTTAGGTTAGGTTAGGTTAGGTTAGGTTAGGTTAGGTTAGGTTAGGTTAGGTTAGGTTAGGTTAGGTTAGGTTAGGTTAGGTTAGGTTAGGTTAGGTTAGGTTAGGTTAGGTTAGGTTAGGTTAGGTTAGGTTAGGTTAGGTTAGGTTAGGTTAGGTTAGGTTAGGTTAGGTTAGGTTAGGTTAGGTTAGGTTAGGTTAGGTTAGGTTAGGTTAGGTTAGGTTAGGTTAGGTTAGGTTAGGTTAGGTTAGGTTAGGTTAGGTTAGGTTAGGTTAGGTTAGGTTAGGTTAGGTTAGGTTAGGTTAGGTTAGGTTAGGTTAGGTTAGGTTAGGTTAGGTTAGGTTAGGTTAGGTTAGGTTAGGTTAGGTTAGGTTAGGTTAGGTTAGGTTAGGTTAGGTTAGGTTAGGTTAGGTTAGGTTAGGTTAGGTTAGGTTAGGTTAGGTTAGGTTAGGTTAGGTTAGGTTAGGTTAGGTTAGGTTAGGTTAGGTTAGGTTAGGTTAGGTTAGGTTAGGTTAGGTTAGGTTAGGTTAGGTTAGGTTAGGTTAGGTTAGGTTAGGTTAGGTTAGGTTAGGTTAGGTTAGGTTAGGTTAGGTTAGGTTAGGTTAGGTTAGGTTAGGTTAGGTTAGGTTAGGTTAGGTTAGGTTAGGTTAGGTTAGGTTAGGTTAGGTTAGGTTAGGTTAGGTTAGGTTAGGTTAGGTTAGGTTAGGTTAGGTTAGGTTAGGTTAGGTTAGGTTAGGTTAGGTTAGGTTAGGTTAGGTTAGGTTAGGTTAGGTTAGGTTAGGTTAGGTTAGGTTAGGTTAGGTTAGGTTAGGTTAGGTTAGGTTAGGTTAGGTTAGGTTAGGTTAGGTTAGGTTAGGTTAGGTTAGGTTAGGTTAGGTTAGGTTAGGTTAGGTTAGGTTAGGTTAGGTTAGGTTAGGTTAGGTTAGGTTAGGTTAGGTTAGGTTAGGTTAGGTTTTTTTTTTTTTTTTTTTTTTTTTTAATTTGTATTATCCCTCTGACAAGGATACTCAGAGACGTATACATGCTTTCTTCTGTTGCTATTTTAACACAATATTTAATGAATTCGTCCCTTTTCTTTTTATTTGCTATTATGTCCGCTACGCTTTCTGCGTTGATTTTTGCATTAAGTCGATGTTCCGCTTCGTATTTTAATCTAGAGTTTATTGGACAGTCAAAGAGTATGTGTTGAATGTCTTCTTTTGCGTTAGGATCGCAAAGGCACGATGCACTCTCCTTGCACTTGAACCTGCTTAAATATTCTGAGAATCCACCGTGCCCCGTCAAAACTTGTGTTAGCACTCCTGTGAGTTCAGTTGTCCTTATTATTTTATATGCATTTACAGCATCCGGGAAGAAGATTCTCGTGGTCTTTGCAGTAACCCCTGTTTGGTACCTCCGGTTCCATTCGTAAAGCGACTTCAAACGTATTTGTCGCTTAACGAATGAAACCGGGCAGCGATCGTAATTTGGTTTAACTTTTGTTTTTAATGCCGCCTCTTTCGCCAGTGCATCCGCTCGCTCATTTCCGTCCAGTCCAGCGTGCGCTTTTATCCAGAACAAGGATACCTCCTTGTTCTGGAGTTTGCTGGTGGCGATGTTCGCCCGCGACTCAACGGCTAGGCGATGCATTGATGCGTTGTTTATAACCGTCTCCAGGGCGGATCTCGAGTCACTGTATATGCCGAAGCTCGTCTCTTTTCGGTCTATAATCATCCGAGTGGCTTCATAGATGGCAAGGAGTTCCGCCTGATAAACTGTGCAATACGGAGACAGTTTCAATTTGACGGCTTTTATTTCGGTCTCGCTGTTCCACAAGGACAGCGCTGCCCCGACTTTGCCGTCAATTTTACTGCCATCCGTGTATATGCGTATTGCTTGTGTATTGTGGCTTTGAACTTGTTGTTCGTCTATCAGGCTCACGAACTCCAAGCTCATATGCTCCGCCGGATGTGGAGTTCCGGCATATGCAACGACCCGCTCCACTTCTCTGTCACGCAGGTCCTCCCGGGGCAGACCCCTCTTGGCTTCATAGAGTGCGGCTGCCTCTTTTATACGGATGTCCAAAGGGAGTAAACCGGCCAGCACCAAAGCAGAGTTTAATGATACGGTTTTGTATGCTCTGGTAATTTTTTGCGCAAAGCCCCTTTGCACATTATTGAGCAATTTTTGCACGCTCAGTTTTTCTGTTGCCGACGCCCAGGCGCTAGAGGCATACATGATAATCGGTTCCACTACTGCCGTGTATATTATACGGACGACATCTGGATGAAGGCCCCAACTGATTCTGGCCGCTCTGGATAGCTGCTTATAAATTTTTATGGCTTTCTTGCATACCTGCGCTACGTGATTGTTAAAGGTGAGCTTATGATCGATGTAGAGCCCCAGAATTTTAATTTCTTCGGACATGCCAATGCCAACCCCACCCATGCTCAGTCTTGGGACGTCATATTTCAGCTTTCGCGTGATGGTTATGGCTTTGGTCTTTGACGGGCCAAAGTTTAGCTTATTTTTGACGCCCCATTCCCGAACATATGCAAGGGTGGCATTGGCCTTCCGTTCAATGTCGAGTGCCTTGTCCCCGTCGAAGACGAGGACGACGTCGTCCGCGAACGCCTGACAGTAGCCACCACTGTGTTCAAGGCCCTTTAAAAGGGGGTCCAGAAGCAGGTTCCACAAAATGGGGCCACCAATAGACCCCTGCACGCAACCTTTTGTTGTACTCTTTGTACACTCTTCACCCCCGTACCGGACAGTGACCTTTCTGTCTCGTAGGTAGCTGTCGAGCATTCTTCGAATGTTTGTAGGGCACCTTTCCTCAGCCAAACGGACTCTAATGGCTGGCCACCATGCGTTGTCGAAGGCCCCCTCTATGTCTAGTGAAACCATAACTACAATCTTTTTGGCTTCAATTCTTTGGCGTATATGGTTCACCAGATCATAGAGGGAGTCCTCAGTGCTTTTCTGGGGCATGAATCCGTATTGGCGAGTACTAATCTTCGGGAGAATATGCCATTTCAGCCTACCCACGATCAGTTTTTCCAGAATTTTTCCCATCACTGGCAACAGTCCTATTGGCCTGTAAGCTTTCGGATTCGTGTAATCGTCCTTCCCGGGCTTACGGAGGACCACGACCGTGGCTTCCTTCCAGATGGTAGGGAAGTGCTCCAGCTCCAGGCATTTGTTAACCAGAGATAGGAAGAACTCCGGATCACTAGACACAGCATGACCGCAGATGTCCGCCGTAAGGCCATCCGCGCCTGGCGCTTTCTTTGGGTTGAAACTCTCCACCACAGTACGGAGCTCCTGCATTGTAAACGGGGGATCCCGATGCTCATCACGAGAATGCCCGTTTACCCGGTCAGCCTCTTCTCTTATTTTAGTGTGGTACAGAGTATCACCTTCCGTCGTGTCATCCGGATAGAAGGCCTCCATAAGCACCCTTGCCGAGTCCCGTAGGTCAACTGTCCTCCCATCCTTTTCCAGCGGTATGTCTTCTGGTCTCTTAGTGGTCCCACCCACGACCCTGTAAATCCCCTCCCAGACGCCTTCCCTATCCTGCTTTCCACAAAACTCCTTCCAACTCTCAATTTGTGCTGTTTTTGCCTCTATCTCATATTTTTCTTTTATTTTCAGGTACTCCTCGATTACCTTCGCTCTCCGGACCGGCGCTGCGCAGCGGATACGTCTCTTCCTGGTGAGGACCTCTTTCTTCAGGGCGTATAGTTCGTCGGACATCCAAGGTAAGTTAAGTCTTTCTTTGAGCTTCTTTTTCGGCAGGGTATCTTCACATGTTTTTTGAACAATTGTTGTGTACCCCTCCGCCAAGGAGTCCAGATCCCTTATATTATCTGTATATACTACTTTTTCTTTATTTATGGCGCCTTCTTCTTTCAATTGGTTCAGTTTTTCACAAAACTTGGGCCAATTGGCCTTCTTAGTGCCATAAACTCTTGTAGTTCTTTGGATGTTCATGCCTTTGGCTTTTATTAGCCTGATATTGAAGGTCACTGTGTTGTGGTCTGAACTTGTAAATGTTTCATCCACTTTCCAGTCCTCAACCAGGCCGAGCATATCCATTGTGCAGGCCGTGACATCAATGTAACTAGAGTAGCGTGTACTGCCCCTGATAGTATCGAACGTAGGGATATCTCCTTCATTGAGAATCTGTAGACCCATTTCATGTACGGTTCCAGCCATTTCTTCGCCTCTCCAGTTCACGACGTCCCCTCCCCACCAAGTGTTTTTGGCGTTTGCGTCTCCACCAATGAGAAGTAGCTTAGGTCGCAGCTCCTTTTCTATTTGCTTTAACTGCTCCAGGTATGGCTCTATTGGCTGGTCTGGCTCGAAATAGTACGAGATTAAGGTGATTTCCCACGCACAGGTACGTAGGTTCACCACAACGATGTTGTTTGTGGTGAGTTTTGGGAATGGTATAACGTCAATATCTGGATCAAATATGGCAATAGCCGCCTTTACCGTCCCATTCCCCTGGTTTGTACTCTGGAAGATTCTAGTACCTCCGTAACTCTTCATGCATTTGGACCTACCCACATACGGCTCCTGGAGCAGCGCAAGGGCCGCCTTTATTTTATGCGCCCCCAGCATCAACTCGTTTGTTGCTAATTCTTTCCGCTGTAAATTGGCCTGAAGTACGCTATATAGTTTTTCAGTATGTGCGGTAGTCTGTTTAAATGCCTTTGGGTTGCCCGGGACGCCCTTAGCAGTACGCCGTGGTAGCGCGTGCTAAGGAGTCCCATTTTCTCCTAATGGGGCACTCTTGGTTAAAGGCGTTATGGCTTACTGCTGCGAGTTTCGCCCGACTGCAATTACAGCATGTCGGAGCACCGCCCGAGAGTCGGTTTTCGCACTCCGCCCATTTGTGGGGGCCTCCGCAGTAGCTGCACTTCTCAGTGGTTTCTTTGCAGAGGCGCCGACTGTGCCCGTAACCCAGACACAGCGAGCACTGCACCAACGGCGATTGGTCCTCGACACGCAATCGCTGTAGATCGATATGTATTTGACCCGCCGTGGTGAGGCGCTGCCATACCGTGGGTGACACTTCCATCACAATATGGGCGGTGTGCGGATTCCTAGCTTTCCGCCTATAGCGGACGGCTATTCTCATTTCCCGTTCCTCGATATTTGCTAATAAATGGCTGTTTTGCTTCTTAAGTGCCTTTACGATATCCTCGTCCGTGTGAATAGTCAGCACATCTCTCACGATGATCAAGGGGTCCCTATTGTGCGCTTCTTTGACTTGGAGGTTACTTGATTTTACAGCCTCACTGATCTTTGTTAGCTCCTCTTTGCTGTGACACCCTATGACAACCTTCTGGTCTCTAACCTTCCGCACCCTGTCTACGCGAATGCCACTGTTTGTCGCATCCACAGCGTCCCTTATCTTCACTATGAGCTCTTGACTCGAGTCCTCTTTGTCGTCAGAAGTGACTATTATAGAGTGAAGGGGCGCTGCGTTGATCTGCTTTGGCCGGCTTGCTGCCTCTGCGTAAGTAGGTTGCGGTACGGCTTGGCTGTTGAGATCACTCCTTAGGTCGGCGATAGCCTTGGATAGCTTTGCTACCTCAGCATACGATTGAGCCTGTCCGCTTTCCAGGAGCTTCGGCATTTGCTTGACGTCCGCAGATAGAGTGATGGTGTGTTTCTTAAACTCCGTTAAAGCGTCATTATGCTCTTTGATGTTTTTGATGAGCTTTTCCATCAACTCCATCTGCGGCGTCACGCTCGTTTCACTATCCACGATT
Organism: Hipparchia semele; assembly: GCA_933228805.2. NCBI lineage: Eukaryota > Metazoa > Arthropoda > Insecta > Lepidoptera > Nymphalidae > Hipparchia > Hipparchia semele. The sequence goes on from OW121726.1 coordinate 13,490,662, forward strand.
TGTTCGTCACCGACCTGCGTGCTCTTCAGGGGGCAGCTCTTTGGTTGCTCCTTAGTCCCGGCTTCCTCGATGACCAGCCTGTAGAGCCTTTCCACCGCTTGCGTCACTCCCGATTTAATGTCCGCTTTTAGGTTGCGCGACTCGCCCAGCAAGGTCTTTGCCCTTATCAGACAGGCTTTTGCCTCAGCTGGTCTGCTGCCATATTTAGGCTTCGGTTGTGTAGATCTCGCTGGTTCATATGAGGCCCTACGGGCTGCAACCGAAACCTCCTGTGAGGGCTGCGTCCTATCTTTAGGGGGAGTGACAGGTTTTTGGGAGGGCACTGCCCTAGGTTCTGTGTTCGACATTTTCTCAGGAGCTGCTTCAGGAAGGTCGTAAGTCACGTCGCTTGGGGTTTTTGAGGGGCCAGCTAAACTATTAGGGACTTCCTTTGTCGATGACGTTGCGGAATTCGACATATTTTCTGGAGACTTCGATCGCCTCAGGTCTTTTTTCGGGGTTCTATATCCGAACATAATACGATTGCTACACCGGACCTGCCAACCCCTATCCAAGTGAATACACCTATTCTAGTTCAATAGTTGTAACACTATGGATCTACGCTAGAGTCTCCAGTGGAGCAACAGTACCACTCGCGAATACAGGCCGAAACTTATTTATAGGCAATACCTAACTGGGAGGTGTAAAATGCCTCCCAGGTTGATGATTAATTAACCTAACCAGTCAATGTGTTTATGGGAGGTGTAAAGCCTCCCAGGTCAGAAACTAATAAAACAATAAAATTATAGTCAAAAACAAAAGTGTATATAAAACGTTAACTTAGTGTTTGGGAGGTGTAAAGGCCTCCCGAGTCAGTGTCTATAGTTGGGGGTGTAGAAAGCCCCCAACGTCAATTAAAACTAATTACAAATTAAAATTTGGTATTTTAACCGCCTGTTTTCCACCGAAGGGAGCCGGTAAAGTGGGGGTCCAAATGTAGATTTTGGACCCTCTCGAGATGCCTAATAATTTAGGCCAATAAAAATTTTTTGCCTAAAAAAGACCCTCAACCCTATATATATAACTAATGGGCGGGCGCGTCTCGGCGAGGGCTATCGATTGACGTTACTATGAGAAGGATCAGATTTTGTCTGGAAAAATTTTCAAACAAAAACTGATTTTTCTTAAGTCTTTCGATGCAATTTTCGCGTTAAACGCGCGGAAACTCGCCGGAACGCGTGCGGCGGCCTGCTATTAGGTGCGCGCTGATGGGGAATGGCGGAGACAACCGGATTACGGCTTCGGGCGGCAAAAATTTTCACCGAGAACAAGGCATGTGGTATAAATTATCGATAATTTTCAAAGAAACTGTAGGGCTTAGGTGGATTTTATGTCAATTTGAATTTTGCGTTTTTTGCGATTATCTCGCAAACTACCGAACGGATCGGCGCGCGCGACGGCGCGTTGCACGCGTCTCGGCGAGGGCTATCGATTGACGATACTATGAGAAGGATCAGATTTTGTCTGGAAAAATTTTCAAACAAAAACTGATTTTTCTTAAGTCTTTCGATGCAATTTTCGCGTTAAACGCGCGGAAACTCGCCGGAACGCGTGCGGCGGCCTGCTATTAGGTGCGCGCTGATGGGGAATGGCGGAGACAACCGGATTACGGCTTCGGGCGGCAAAAATTTTCACCGAGAACAAGGCATGTGGTATAAATTATCGATAATTTTCAAAGAAACTGTAGGGCTTAGGTGGATTTTATGTCAATTTGAATTTTGCGTTTTTTGCGATTATCTCGCAAACTACCGAACGGATCGGCGCGCGCGACGGCGCGTTGCACGCGTCTCGGCGAGGGCTATCGATTGACGATACTATGAGAAGGATCAGATTTTGTCTGGAAAAATTTTCAAACAAAAACTGATTTTTCTTAAGTCTTTCGATGCAATTTTCGCGTTAAACGCGCGGAAACTCGCCGGAACGCGTGCGGCGGCCTGCTATTAGGTGCGCGCTGATGGGGAATGGCGGAGACAACCGGATTACGGCTTCGGGCGGCAAAAATTTTCACCGAGAACAAGGCATGTGGTATAAATTATCGATAATTTTCAAAGAAACTGTAGGGCTTAGGTGGATTTTATGTCAATTTGAATTTTGCGTTTTTTGCGATTATCTCGCAAACTACCGAACGGATCGGCGCGCGCGACGGCGCGTTGCACGCGTCTCGGCGAGGGCTATCGATTGACGATACTATGAGAAGGATCAGATTTTGTCTGGAAAAATTTTCAAACAAAAACTGATTTTTCTTAAGTCTTTCGATGCAATTTTCGCGTTAAACGCGCGGAAACTCGCCGGAACGCGTGCGGCGGCCTGCTATTAGGTGCGCGCTGATGGGGAATGGCGGAGACAACCGGATTACGGCTTCGGGCGGCAAAAATTTTCACCGAGAACAAGGCATGTGGTATAAATTATCGATAATTTTCAAAGAAACTGTAGGGCTTAGGTGGATTTTATGTCAATTTGAATTTTGCGTTTTTTGCGATTATCTCGCAAACTACCGAACGGATCGGCGCGCGCGACGGCGCGTTGCACGCGTCTCGGCGAGGGCTATCGATTGACGTTACTATGAGAAGGATCAGATTTTGTCTGGAAAAATTTTCAAACAAAAACTGATTTTTCTTAAGTCTTTCGATGCAATTTTCGCGTTAAACGCGCGGAAACTCGCCGGAACGCGTGCGGCGGCCTGCTATTAGGTGCGCGCTGATGGGGAATGGCGGAGACAACCGGATTACGGCTTCGGACGGCAAAAATTTTCACCGAGAACAAGGCATGTGGTATAAATTATCGATGGGTTAGGTTAGGTTAGGTTAGGTTAGGTTAGGTTAGGTTAGGTTAGGTTAGGTTAGGTTAGGTTAGGTTAGGTTAGGTTAGGTTAGGTTAGGTTAGGTTAGGTTAGGTTAGGTTAGGTTAGGTTAGGTTAGGTTAGGTTAGGTTAGGTTAGGTTAGGTTAGGTTAGGTTAGGTTAGGTTAGGTTAGGTTAGGTTAGGTTAGGTTAGGTTAGGTTAGGTTAGGTTAGGTTAGGTTAGGTTAGGTTAGGTTAGGTTAGGTTAGGTTAGGTTAGGTTAGGTTAGGTTAGGTTAGGTTAGGTTAGGTTAGGTTAGGTTAGGTTAGGTTAGGTTAGGTTAGGTTAGGTTAGGTTAGGTTAGGTTAGGTTAGGTTAGGTTAGGTTAGGTTAGGTTAGGTTAGGTTAGGTTAGGTTAGGTTAGGTTAGGTTAGGTTAGGTTAGGTTAGGTTAGGTTAGGTTAGGTTAGGTTAGGTTAGGTTAGGTTAGGTTAGGTTAGGTTAGGTTAGGTTAGGTTAGGTTAGGTTAGGTTAGGTTAGGTTAGGTTAGGTTAGGTTAGGTTAGGTTAGGTTAGGTTAGGTTAGGTTAGGTTAGGTTAGGTTAGGTTAGGTTAGGTTAGGTTAGGTTAGGTTAGGTTAGGTTAGGTTAGGTTAGGTTAGGTTAGGTTAGGTTAGGTTAGGTTAGGTTAGGTTAGGTTAGGTTAGGTTAGGTTAGGTTAGGTTAGGTTAGGTTAGGTTAGGTTAGGTTAGGTTAGGTTAGGTTAGGTTAGGTTAGGTTAGGTTAGGTTAGGTTAGGTTAGGTTAGGTTAGGTTAGGTTAGGTTAGGTTAGGTTAGGTTAGGTTAGGTTAGGTTAGGTTAGGTTAGGTTAGGTTAGGTTAGGTTAGGTTAGGTTAGGTTAGGTTAGGTTAGGTTAGGTTAGGTTAGGTTAGGTTAGGTTAGGTTAGGTTAGGTTAGGTTAGGTTAGGTTAGGTTAGGTTAGGTTAGGTTAGGTTAGGTTAGGTTAGGTTAGGTTAGGTTAGGTTAGGTTAGGTTAGGTTAGGTTAGGTTAGGTTAGGTTAGGTTAGGTTAGGTTAGGTTAGGTTAGGTTAGGTTAGGTTAGGTTAGGTTAGGTTAGGTTAGGTTAGGTTAGGTTAGGTTAGGTTAGGTTAGGTTAGGTTAGGTTAGGTTAGGTTAGGTTAGGTTAGGTTAGGTTAGGTTAGGTTAGGTTAGGTTAGGTTAGGTTAGGTTAGGTTAGGTTAGGTTAGGTTAGGTTAGGTTAGGTTAGGTTAGGTTAGGTTAGGTTAGGTTAGGTTAGGTTAGGTTAGGTTAGGTTAGGTTAGGTTAGGTTAGGTTAGGTTAGGTTAGGTTAGGTTAGGTTAGGTTAGGTTAGGTTAGGTTAGGTTAGGTTAGGTTAGGTTAGGTTAGGTTAGGTTAGGTTAGGTTAGGTTAGGTTAGGTTAGGTTAGGTTAGGTTAGGTTAGGTTAGGTTAGGTTAGGTTAGGTTAGGTTAGGTTAGGTTAGGTTAGGTTAGGTTAGGTTAGGTTAGGTTAGGTTAGGTTAGGTTAGGTTAGGTTAGGTTAGGTTAGGTTAGGTTAGGTTAGGTTAGGTTAGGTTAGGTTAGGTTAGGTTAGGTTAGGTTAGGTTAGGTTAGGTTAGGTTAGGTTAGGTTAGGTTAGGTTAGGTTAGGTTAGGTTAGGTTAGGTTAGGTTAGGTTAGGTTAGGTTAGGTTAGGTTAGGTTAGGTTAGGTTAGGTTAGGTTAGGTTAGGTTAGGTTAGGTTAGGTTAGGTTAGGTTAGGTTAGGTTAGGTTAGGTTAGGTTAGGTTAGGTTAGGTTAGGTTAGGTTAGGTTAGGTTAGGTTAGGTTAGGTTAGGTTAGGTTAGGTTAGGTTAGGTTAGGTTAGGTTAGGTTAGGTTAGGTTAGGTTAGGTTAGGTTAGGTTAGGTTAGGTTAGGTTAGGTTAGGTTAGGTTAGGTTAGGTTAGGTTAGGTTAGGTTAGGTTAGGTTAGGTTAGGTTAGGTTAGGTTAGGTTAGGTTAGGTTAGGTTAGGTTAGGTTAGGTTAGGTTAGGTTAGGTTAGGTTAGGTTAGGTTAGGTTAGGTTAGGTTAGGTTAGGTTAGGTTAGGTTAGGTTAGGTTAGGTTAGGTTAGGTTAGGTTAGGTTAGGTTAGGTTAGGTTAGGTTAGGTTAGGTTAGGTTAGGTTAGGTTAGGTTAGGTTAGGTTAGGTTAGGTTAGGTTAGGTTAGGTTAGGTTAGGTTAGGTTAGGTTAGGTTAGGTTAGGTTAGGTTAGGTTAGGTTAGGTTAGGTTAGGTTAGGTTAGGTTAGGTTAGGTTAGGTTAGGTTAGGTTAGGTTAGGTTAGGTTAGGTTAGGTTAGGTTAGGTTAGGTTAGGTTAGGTTAGGTTAGGTTAGGTTAGGTTAGGTTAGGTTAGGTTAGGTTAGGTTAGGTTAGGTTAGGTTAGGTTAGGTTAGGTTAGGTTAGGTTAGGTTAGGTTAGGTTAGGTTAGGTTAGGTTAGGTTAGGTTAGGTTAGGTTAGGTTAGGTTAGGTTAGGTTAGGTTAGGTTAGGTTAGGTTAGGTTAGGTTAGGTTAGGTTAGGTTAGGTTAGGTTAGGTTAGGTTAGGTTAGGTTAGGTTAGGTTAGGTTAGGTTAGGTTAGGTTAGGTTAGGTTAGGTTAGGTTAGGTTAGGTTAGGTTAGGTTAGGTTAGGTTAGGTTAGGTTAGGTTAGGTTAGGTTAGGTTAGGTTAGGTTAGGTTAGGTTAGGTTAGGTTAGGTTAGGTTAGGTTAGGTTAGGTTAGGTTAGGTTAGGTTAGGTTAGGTTAGGTTAGGTTAGGTTAGGTTAGGTTAGGTTAGGTTAGGTTAGGTTAGGTTAGGTTAGGTTAGGTTAGGTTAGGTTAGGTTAGGTTAGGTTAGGTTAGGTTAGGTTAGGTTAGGTTAGGTTAGGTTAGGTTAGGTTAGGTTAGGTTAGGTTAGGTTAGGTTAGGTTAGGTTAGGTTAGGTTAGGTTAGGTTAGGTTAGGTTAGGTTAGGTTAGGTTAGGTTAGGTTAGGTTAGGTTAGGTTAGGTTAGGTTAGGTTAGGTTAGGTTAGGTTAGGTTAGGTTAGGTTAGGTTAGGTTAGGTTAGGTTAGGTTAGGTTAGGTTAGGTTAGGTTAGGTTAGGTTAGGTTAGGTTAGGTTAGGTTAGGTTAGGTTAGGTTAGGTTAGGTTAGGTTAGGTTAGGTTAGGTTAGGTTAGGTTAGGTTAGGTTAGGTTAGGTTAGGTTAGGTTAGGTTAGGTTAGGTTAGGTTAGGTTAGGTTAGGTTAGGTTAGGTTAGGTTAGGTTAGGTTAGGTTAGGTTAGGTTAGGTTAGGTTAGGTTAGGTTAGGTTAGGTTAGGTTAGGTTAGGTTAGGTTAGGTTAGGTTAGGTTAGGTTAGGTTAGGTTAGGTTAGGTTAGGTTAGGTTAGGTTAGGTTAGGTTAGGTTAGGTTAGGTTAGGTTAGGTTAGGTTAGGTTAGGTTAGGTTAGGTTAGGTTAGGTTAGGTTAGGTTAGGTTAGGTTAGGTTAGGTTAGGTTAGGTTAGGTTAGGTTAGGTTAGGTTAGGTTAGGTTAGGTTAGGTTAGGTTAGGTTAGGTTAGGTTAGGTTAGGTTAGGTTAGGTTAGGTTAGGTTAGGTTAGGTTAGGTTAGGTTAGGTTAGGTTAGGTTAGGTTAGGTTAGGTTAGGTTAGGTTAGGTTAGGTTAGGTTAGGTTAGGTTAGGTTAGGTTAGGTTAGGTTAGGTTAGGTTAGGTTAGGTTAGGTTAGGTTAGGTTAGGTTAGGTTAGGTTAGGTTAGGTTAGGTTAGGTTAGGTTAGGTTAGGTTAGGTTAGGTTAGGTTAGGTTAGGTTAGGTTAGGTTAGGTTAGGTTAGGTTAGGTTAGGTTAGGTTAGGTTAGGTTAGGTTAGGTTAGGTTAGGTTAGGTTAGGTTAGGTTAGGTTAGGTTAGGTTAGGTTAGGTTAGGTTAGGTTAGGTTAGGTTAGGTTAGGTTAGGTTAGGTTAGGTTAGGTTAGGTTAGGTTAGGTTAGGTTAGGTTAGGTTAGGTTAGGTTAGGTTAGGTTAGGTTAGGTTAGGTTAGGTTAGGTTAGGTTAGGTTAGGTTAGGTTAGGTTAGGTTAGGTTAGGTTAGGTTAGGTTAGGTTAGGTTAGGTTAGGTTAGGTTAGGTTAGGTTAGGTTAGGTTAGGTTAGGTTAGGTTAGGTTAGGTTAGGTTAGGTTAGGTTAGGTTAGGTTAGGTTAGGTTAGGTTAGGTTAGGTTAGGTTAGGTTAGGTTAGGTTAGGTTAGGTTAGGTTAGGTTAGGTTAGGTTAGGTTAGGTTAGGTTAGGTTAGGTTAGGTTAGGTTAGGTTAGGTTAGGTTAGGTTAGGTTAGGTTAGGTTAGGTTAGGTTAGGTTAGGTTAGGTTAGGTTAGGTTAGGTTAGGTTAGGTTAGGTTAGGTTAGGTTAGGTTAGGTTAGGTTAGGTTAGGTTAGGTTAGGTTAGGTTAGGTTAGGTTAGGTTAGGTTAGGTTAGGTTAGGTTAGGTTAGGTTAGGTTAGGTTAGGTTAGGTTAGGTTAGGTTAGGTTAGGTTAGGTTAGGTTAGGTTAGGTTAGGTTAGGTTAGGTTAGGTTAGGTTAGGTTAGGTTAGGTTAGGTTAGGTTAGGTTAGGTTAGGTTAGGTTAGGTTAGGTTAGGTTAGGTTAGGTTAGGTTAGGTTAGGTTAGGTTAGGTTAGGTTAGGTTAGGTTAGGTTAGGTTAGGTTAGGTTAGGTTAGGTTAGGTTAGGTTAGGTTAGGTTAGGTTAGGTTAGGTTAGGTTAGGTTAGGTTAGGTTAGGTTAGGTTAGGTTAGGTTAGGTTAGGTTAGGTTAGGTTAGGTTAGGTTAGGTTAGGTTAGGTTAGGTTAGGTTAGGTTAGGTTAGGTTAGGTTAGGTTAGGTTAGGTTAGGTTAGGTTAGGTTAGGTTAGGTTAGGTTAGGTTAGGTTAGGTTAGGTTAGGTTAGGTTAGGTTAGGTTAGGTTAGGTTAGGTTAGGTTAGGTTAGGTTAGGTTAGGTTAGGTTAGGTTAGGTTAGGTTAGGTTAGGTTAGGTTAGGTTAGGTTAGGTTAGGTTAGGTTAGGTTAGGTTAGGTTAGGTTAGGTTAGGTTAGGTTAGGTTAGGTTAGGTTAGGTTAGGTTAGGTTAGGTTAGGTTAGGTTAGGTTAGGTTAGGTTAGGTTAGGTTAGGTTAGGTTAGGTTAGGTTAGGTTAGGTTAGGTTAGGTTAGGTTAGGTTAGGTTAGGTTAGGTTAGGTTAGGTTAGGTTAGGTTAGGTTAGGTTAGGTTAGGTTAGGTTAGGTTAGGTTAGGTTAGGTTAGGTTAGGTTAGGTTAGGTTAGGTTAGGTTAGGTTAGGTTAGGTTAGGTTAGGTTAGGTTAGGTTAGGTTAGGTTAGGTTAGGTTAGGTTAGGTTAGGTTAGGTTAGGTTAGGTTAGGTTAGGTTAGGTTAGGTTAGGTTAGGTTAGGTTAGGTTAGGTTAGGTTAGGTTAGGTTAGGTTAGGTTAGGTTAGGTTAGGTTAGGTTAGGTTAGGTTAGGTTAGGTTAGGTTAGGTTAGGTTAGGTTAGGTTAGGTTAGGTTAGGTTAGGTTAGGTTAGGTTAGGTTAGGTTAGGTTAGGTTAGGTTAGGTTAGGTTAGGTTAGGTTAGGTTAGGTTAGGTTAGGTTAGGTTAGGTTAGGTTAGGTTAGGTTAGGTTAGGTTAGGTTAGGTTAGGTTAGGTTAGGTTAGGTTAGGTTAGGTTAGGTTAGGTTAGGTTAGGTTAGGTTAGGTTAGGTTAGGTTAGGTTAGGTTAGGTTAGGTTAGGTTAGGTTAGGTTAGGTTAGGTTAGGTTAGGTTAGGTTAGGTTAGGTTAGGTTAGGTTAGGTTAGGTTAGGTTAGGTTAGGTTAGGTTAGGTTAGGTTAGGTTAGGTTAGGTTAGGTTAGGTTAGGTTAGGTTAGGTTAGGTTAGGTTAGGTTAGGTTAGGTTAGGTTAGGTTAGGTTAGGTTAGGTTAGGTTAGGTTAGGTTAGGTTAGGTTAGGTTAGGTTAGGTTAGGTTAGGTTAGGTTAGGTTAGGTTAGGTTAGGTTAGGTTAGGTTAGGTTAGGTTAGGTTAGGTTAGGTTAGGTTAGGTTAGGTTAGGTTAGGTTAGGTTAGGTTAGGTTAGGTTAGGTTAGGTTAGGTTAGGTTAGGTTAGGTTAGGTTAGGTTAGGTTAGGTTAGGTTAGGTTAGGTTAGGTTAGGTTAGGTTAGGTTAGGTTAGGTTAGGTTAGGTTAGGTTAGGTTAGGTTAGGTTAGGTTAGGTTAGGTTAGGTTAGGTTAGGTTAGGTTAGGTTAGGTTAGGTTAGGTTAGGTTAGGTTAGGTTAGGTTAGGTTAGGTTAGGTTAGGTTAGGTTAGGTTAGGTTAGGTTAGGTTAGGTTAGGTTAGGTTAGGTTAGGTTAGGTTAGGTTAGGTTAGGTTAGGTTAGGTTAGGTTAGGTTAGGTTAGGTTAGGTTAGGTTAGGTTAGGTTAGGTTAGGTTAGGTTAGGTTAGGTTAGGTTAGGTTAGGTTAGGTTAGGTTAGGTTAGGTTAGGTTAGGTTAGGTTAGGTTAGGTTAGGTTAGGTTAGGTTAGGTTAGGTTAGGTTAGGTTAGGTTAGGTTAGGTTAGGTTAGGTTAGGTTAGGTTAGGTTAGGTTAGGTTAGGTTAGGTTAGGTTAGGTTAGGTTAGGTTAGGTTAGGTTAGGTTAGGTTAGGTTAGGTTAGGTTAGGTTAGGTTAGGTTAGGTTAGGTTAGGTTAGGTTAGGTTAGGTTAGGTTAGGTTAGGTTAGGTTAGGTTAGGTTAGGTTAGGTTAGGTTAGGTTAGGTTAGGTTAGGTTAGGTTAGGTTAGGTTAGGTTAGGTTAGGTTAGGTTAGGTTAGGTTAGGTTAGGTTAGGTTAGGTTAGGTTAGGTTAGGTTAGGTTAGGTTAGGTTAGGTTAGGTTAGGTTAGGTTAGGTTAGGTTAGGTTAGGTTAGGTTAGGTTAGGTTAGGTTAGGTTAGGTTAGGTTAGGTTAGGTTAGGTTAGGTTAGGTTAGGTTAGGTTAGGTTAGGTTAGGTTAGGTTAGGTTAGGTTAGGTTAGGTTAGGTTAGGTTAGGTTAGGTTAGGTTAGGTTAGGTTAGGTTAGGTTAGGTTAGGTTAGGTTAGGTTAGGTTAGGTTAGGTTAGGTTAGGTTAGGTTAGGTTAGGTTAGGTTAGGTTAGGTTAGGTTAGGTTAGGTTAGGTTAGGTTAGGTTAGGTTAGGTTAGGTTAGGTTAGGTTAGGTTAGGTTAGGTTAG